>CAKJTV020000251.1:0-13240 GCA_917862395.2 Heliconius sara
AGAAGCTTTCCATAATGCTTCCGCACTGTTTACCATTAACTTTTTTAAAAATATATTTTTAAGGAATCTTTATTTTTATATATGGGTTAAAAATTTAAATTTTTTAAAATCAAAATAATGAAATTTATTTATTCTTATAAAATATAGAATTAAATCAATTTTAATTTAAAATTAAATAAAATAATTATATTATTAATAAATTAAAAATATTTATTAAAATTTAATAATATTTATATAAATAAAAAAAAATAAATTAATAATGATAATAAAATAAATAAATATGTATATAAATTAATAATATAATTATAAATATAAAAAAAATAAATTAGATTAAATCAATAATAAATATTAACTTTAGGTTAAGATTAACAATTACCTCTTAATTAATAGTAATATTTATTATACTTTTTATTATAGAATATTTAATATGATTTTTTTTAGAGATGATTATATATATTTCAATAGTTGAATATGCCTCTAGACATAAGATATTTAGAAATGTTTTAATTTTTTAAAATAATATTATTTTTTAACCCCAGATAAAAAATAAATAAAATGATTAATAAAAAATAAAAAAAATATATGTCAAGGCCAAGTGGGCCGATTGTAGAAAGTGCCCTTGAGAGGTACTATCACTTTGGGTGCCCACCCCAGTGTTACGCCACTATCGTATGATGAATTTATTCGCTCAAAATCAATAAAATTTATCAAAAATGATTAGACTGAAGGTTAACTTGATTTAGAAGTGAATTTGTAAAAAGATTATTTACAATCCCTGTTTTAGAGAAAATTTAGTAAGTTATTATGATGCTCGTAGTTCAATTAAAGCAAGTGTTCCATAACAATACTTTACACAACTGACGATTTACTCTTAGAAATAGAAGTGTTTAAAGCTTCAAAACCCCCCATAACAGCTTTTCACTTCTATATTACAAATAAATGCTTTCAAAAGTTTTTTTAATGACAATGACTGAATTCATGATTTGATTGAGACCGGATTTTTAAGTACAAGTCTATGTGTATCGTGGAAGCTAGATATTATACCATTCCAAGTAAGGAAATATGGTACAATACAGGTTTCCATACGTGCAGTTGGGATATTTCATCAGCAATAACATAGAATTTTCACAACTTGCTACAAATTTTTAGCTCCCTATTTTAGTCACATTAATTTACAATAAGTAAGTCTTATATTAATGTTCTTATATTAAACATAAACTCAAAAAGGAAAAGAGGCTATCTACAGTTAGCTTTAAAATAGCATTTAAAATTTTTTATAATGTAAAACTGAAGACCTTGTCCCAGTTTGGAGTATCAATCTGAAGATCTCTTTAAAGTTGACCCATTTGGCCTCAAAATATTTTTGTTAAATTTTACGTAAACGTTTATGTATTTTCATCGCGACATAAAATTTATATCTTTAAAAGAATATGGAAATAATATTGGCCTGCTATAAAATGCTACTATTTAATTAAATTTATTATCTTTAACCCCCTCTCCTCAAAAAAAACTCTAAAGAGGCCTGATTAAGGTTGTTTTATACAGTAAGTACATACTTTCTCTTTTGTAAAAAAAGTACTTCACCAGTTTTTTTGTCAACCTTTTCTAAATAAAACTAAAAAAGCATAAAGCTGTACTTTCAAATGCCAAAAATATCATCTTTATTCTTTCAAGATAGCACAAGCACCACGCAAGTTCAAATTACGCCTAAATTAATATTTCTTAAGTAAACAAAAAATAAATAATTATTGTTTCCAGCATTTAAGGGTTAAATGTTAATTATTTATTTTAAATCAATAAAGATAATCTTTCAAGTTAAAGATATTCATTCTACCAAAAGAATATTATAAATCTAAATTTACAAAATAGCCGTAAATTTTATTTTGTTTTTTAAAATAAATATGGGATTTTACATAAAAATCCAAATATGCAATATCTAAGTGTGTATATCAAAAACAAAGCATGCTCTAATCTCTGTATATAACCATCAGTTGGTGTAAAAGTAGCAATATAATTAGTGCTTCCTTAAAATCTTCCATAGCGAATATACAAAATTTAATGTTTATCGTTGTTTTAATTTATCATACACAAGATAAACTCTTATTTGGTTCCATTTTAAGCTAAAAGAGAAGTAATCAATAAACTTAATTTGCCTGTATTTATAACCTAATACTACATCTTTTTGATTTTAATTTAGACGAGCCTAAAACTTAGCAACCCACAACTCTTTTTAAAAAAGTAACCCATTTATTTAAAACAAGTAATTGAAAATTATTTATTGTTTCCTAACATTTCATATACTTTACTAAGAAAATCGTCTTTTCCATAACCCGTTTTCGATGAAACAGAAACAGTATCTATTGAGTTGTGCAAGTGATCCAATATGAACTGGTATATGACTGCACTCGTTAAGAGATTTTCTAAAAGACTCATAGTCCCTAATCCATTCCTCAATCTTAGAGGCATCCTCTATGTCTACCTTGTTAAACGTACAAAGCACAGGAACCTCATATCTAGACATCAAAGAAATAGAATACATCATATTGGACATAAAAACAGAAGGATCCTGAGAAACATGACTATCAACTAAATACATCATTACAAGATTTCCTACTGACTTGAAATAGTCTCTAATAATATATCCTGGAGATGACCACGTAAAAGTTTCAATCTGACCAGGTGTGTCTATAATGATTCTATTCAGGTGTGACTATTCTAATTTGTTAATGTGTTTGTCAATGTCTAATAAGAAAAGATTCAAAGCCGTTGTGATTGCTCCATTTGGTCCGATATTATATTTGTTCATGACATCAAAAAAGTCTATATGATCTCTAATATCTATATTAAGAGGCATATTTGTGTTAAGAACTGCTGGATCCAAATTGATAGAAAAAATATTAGAATTCAAACCAGTGCTTTTATCGATACTACATTCATTAGAGGAAATCCAAGAGTATAAGCGCTGACAAAAGGACGTTTTTCCAGTTCCTGCCATACCTATAACTAAGAAAACAGTAGTATCGTCTTTAAGATGTATATTTTCAATTTTTTCATTGATATTTTCTAAAGGTTCAGTTTTATCTTGTTTATCTCTTGTTGTGCTCATGGGGATTAAATAATTTATTTTTTTACAATTATTCTAATGAAAGTTCTATTTAAAACAAAGATCCCTCTGAAACTAAATACAAAACATTTTTTAGTATTATATTTGCAAATTTGTTGACAAATAAAAAATGGCAGTTTATAGTCTGTTAATAAATCCTAAAATACATTTAAATTTTGAGTTTTTTTTTGAAAATAAAAAATTATCGTTGGATAATGCTTCTACTAAATTTATTCTTTAATAAAAGAACAATAAAATGTAAATTAAAAATTTATATAAGAAAAATCTGTGTATTACCATAAATGATATCAATTTTATAAATACTGAGGAAGTTTGATGCTATTTGTAATAAAATATCTCAACTGCACGGATTTAACCTCTGTATTGTACCATATGTTATTACTTCAGATTGTGTGTTATCAGGATTTCACGATACTTACAGACAAAACTTTGAAATCCGAGTCATATCGAGGCATACACCCAGTCACTAGTCCGTAAAAAGACTCTTGAAAGCATTTCCTTAGAATATAGAACGAATGGAGCTGCGATGTATGATTCCGAAGTTAAAAGATCTGTATTCTGAAGTTCAAATCATTAAAATGTGCTAAGTATTGTGCTATATCGCTAGCTTTTTTAATAATTCTTGCTTCATAATAAATTATTTATTAAACAAATAAAGAACTTTATTTCTAAATATCTTTGTTGCTAGCAGGCTATTCAACTAGAAATACTAAAGACATTTCAGATTTTAAAATTATGTATTTAATAAATTCTTATATACTTTTTTAGAGATCTAAAACATGTAGTTTCATAAATATTCCAGATCTGATTTTAAAAAAAGTTTCCGCCTGCATATATGATGCTAAATAACTGACGGTAGCAACATCTACATAAAGATCCATTGTTTCACAAAAGAATTTAGAAAAAAAGCAAAATTCTAAGAGTTTGTAGTATTGTTTTAAATTATATATAAGGTTCTTAAGTCGTTCAGGGGAATTAGCTCAGTGGTAGAGCGTTTGCTTAGCATGTAAGAGGTCACGGGTTCGATAAATTCTGTTCGTAAAAGTAATAAGTTAAAGTTCGTAAAAGTAAAACGTAAGTTCGTAAAAGTAAAACGTAAAAGTTCGATAAATAATGAATATAATTTGAACTTATCAAAATTATATAATAATCAAACTTATTTTTTAATAATAATATTAATTATTTATTTATTTATTACTCTTATTGCAGTAGTAAAAATTACAAATATTTTTTTTGGACCTTTACATTCTATTATTTAATTAATCACTAATGATAAATTATTTTCTACCTATTCGAAAAACTCACCCAATTATAAAAATTATTAATAATTCTTTAATTGATCTTCCATCTCCTTCTAATATCTCATCATGATGAAATTTCGGGTCATTATTAGCATTATGTTTAATAATTCAAATTATTACTGGATTATTTTTAACTATATATTATTCAGCAAATATTGAAATTTCTTTTTATAGAGTAAATTATATTTGCCGAAATGTTAATTATGGTTGATTGATTCGAACATTACATGCTAATGGGGCATCCTTTTTTTTTATTTGTATTTATTTACATATTGGCCGAGGAATTTATTACGAATCCTTTAACTTAAAATTAACTTGATTTGTTGGAGTAATTATTTTATTTTTATTAATAATAACAGCTTTTATAGGTTATGTTTTACCTTGAGGCCAAATGTCTTTTTGAGGGGCTACTGTTATTACTAACTTATTATCTGCTATCCCATATTTAGGAAATATATTAGTTAACTGAATTTGAGGGGGATTCGCTGTTGATAATGCAACATTAACTCGATTTTATACTTTTCATTTTCTATTTCCTTTTATTATTTTAATAATAACTATAATTCATTTATTATTTTTACACCAAACTGGATCTAATAACCCTCTTGGAATTAACAGAAATATTGATAAAATTCCATTTCACCCATTTTTTACATTCAAAGATTTAATTGGATTCATTTTATTAATTTTTTTCTTATGTATATTAACTCTAATTAATCCATATTTATTAGGAGATCCAGATAATTTCATTCCTGCTAATCCTCTTGTCACTCCAATTCATATTCAACCAGAATGATATTTTTTATTCGCATATGCAATTTTACGGTCAATTCCAAATAAATTAGGAGGTGTAATTGCTTTAGTAATATCTATTTTAATTTTAATTATTTTACCGTTTTCATTTAATAAAAAAATTCAAGGTATTCAATTTTATCCTTTAAATCAAATCTTATTTTGACTATTAATTATTACTATTATTTTATTAACTTGAATTGGAGCACGACCTGTTGTATAATACCTTATATTATCACAGGACAAATTTTAACTTTAATTTACTTTTCTTATTTTATTATTAATGCAATTATTAATAAACTTTGAGATAAATTATTTTTTTATTAATTAATGAGCTTGTATTAAGCATTTGTTTTGAAAACTTAAGAAAGAATAAATATTCTATTAATTTATACTAAATTTATTTTATTAATTAATTAATATTTTTAAACCTAAAAAAAATATTAAATAATTTAATGAAATAGGTAAATAACTTTTTCAACATAAATATATTAATTTATCATAACGATAACGAGGTAATGTACCACGTACTCAAATAAAAAAAAAAGAAATTAATACTAATTTTAAATAAAATAATAAATTTAATTCATAACCTCCTATATTCATAATAACAAATAATAATCTTATAAATAAAATTCTTGAATATTCAGCTAAAAAAATTAAAGCAAATCCCCCACTTCTATACTCAATATTAAACCCTGAAACTAATTCTCTTTCACCTTCAGCAAAATCAAAAGGAGTACGATTAGCTTCCGCTAATATAGAAGAAAAAAAACATATTCTCAAAGGAATTATTATAAATAAAAACCAAACTAAAAGTTGATATTGTCTAAATTTTACTAAATTTAAATCTATAATTATAATAATTCTTGATATTAAAATTAATGCTAAACTAACTTCATAAGAAATAGTTTGTGCAACAGCACGTAATCCTCCTAATAATGAATAATTTCTATTTGAAGACCAACCAGAAATTAATAAAGTATATACTCCTACTCTAGTACAAGATAAAAAAAATATTAAACCTAAATTAAATATAACTATATTAAAAATATAAGGAATTCCTATTCAAATAATTAATGATAATATAAATATAACAATTGGAGAAAAATAATAAGAAAAATAATTTGAATAATTTAAATAAACTTGTTCCTTAGTAAATAACTTAATGGCATCTGAAAAAGGCTGTAAAATTCCTATTAAACCTAATTTATTAGGACCTTTCCGAACTTGAATATAACCTAAAACTTTACGTTCTAATAAAGTTAAAAAAGCAACCCCAATTAAAACACCAATTAATAAAATTAAGCCCCCAACTATAATATTAATAAAATCAATTATTATCAATACTATCTATATAATAATTTATATATTAATGACTTCTAAAATCATCACATATATATATTTATAATACTATTACTAAAATTCATTAAATTAAATTATTTAAAATATTTGATCCTTTCGTACTAAAATATTTATTTTATTAAAAGATAGAAACCAACCTGGCTCACACCGGTTTGAACTCAGATCATGTAAGATTTTAATGATCGAACAGATCAAAATTTTAAACTTTTGCATTTAAATTTTATCTTAATCCAACATCGAGGTCGCAACCTTTTTTTTTTATTTGTACTAAAAAAAAAAATTACGCTGTTATCCCTAAGGTAATTTTTTCTTTTAATCATAAAACATGGATCAAAAAATCATTTATTTATGTATAAATTTTAAAAAAAGTTATTTTAATTTTTCTATCACCCCAATAAAATAATAATAATAATTTAAATTTATTTTTATATATTAAATATTAATTATTATTATTATAAAACTCTATAGGGTCTTCTCGTCTTTTTAAATTATTTTAACTTTTTAATTAAAAAATTAATTTCAATTTTTAATTTAGAGACAGTTTATATTTCATCGAATCTTTCATACAAGTCTTCAATTAAAAGACTATTTATTATGCTACCTTTGTGCAGTCAATATACTGCAGCCCTTTAATTTTTAATCAGTGGGCAGATTAGACTTTAAATTATTAACCAAAAAGACATGTTTTTGATAAACAAGTATATAATATTTGACTTATTTTTAAATAAAAATAATTTAAACCATAAGTAGACAAACTAGGTAAAAATCATATAACTACAAAAAAATATCTTAATTCATAAAAATATAAAAATTTATTTATTGAATAAATTTTTATATTTCTAATTAAATAACCTGATAATAAACCCCATATAGTAACATAAATTACTATTATTTTTATAGAAATAGGTAAATAAATTATATAAGGAAAATAAAAAATTATTCATCTTAAAACTCTTCCTGAAACTAAACTTATAAATAATAAAATTATTATTCTTTTTAATATAATATAATCTTCATCATACAAATTATAAATAGATAATAAATTAAAATCATTAATTATTAAATACATTAATAAACGAATAGTATAAAATATTGTTAAACCAGTAGAAAAATAAAATAAAAAAAAAATTAAAAAATTCAAATTTCTTATTCTAACTATTTCTAAAATTATATCTTTTGAATAAAATCCAGCTAAAAAAGGAATTCCACATAAAGCTAAATTTGAAATATTTAAACATAAAGAAGTTATAGGAATATAAACTCTAATACCCCCTATTATTCGAATATCTTGATTATCATTTATTATATGAATAATAACACCAGCACATATAAATAATAAAGCTTTAAATATAGCATGAGTTAGTAAATGATAAAAAGCCAAATCATTAAATCCTATTCTTAAAATTCTTATTATTAAACCTAACTGACTTAATGTTGATAAAGCAATAATTTTTTTTAAATCAAATTCATAATTAGCACAAATCCCAGCTATTAATATAGTTAAACCAGATACAAGTAATAAAATTTTTAAAAAAATCATATCAATTAATAAATTATTGAAACGAATCAATAAATAAACTCCTGCTGTAACTAATGTAGAAGAATGAACTAAAGCTGACACAGGGGTAGGAGCTGCAATAGCAGCTGGAAGTCATGATCTGAAAGGAATTTGCGTATGAGTTGCCGTATGATTACATTTAGTATCGTTCCTCAAATCCTCATTAAACTCTAAAATTCTATCTAAAGTCTATTTTAACTTAACTTAACTTAACTTAACTTCACGCTTTATCCCTAGCGGGGTAGTCAGAGAGAACGGAGCGCCAAACGCTACGGTCCTACATACCTCTTTCGCCTCGTCCACTGTCTTCAACCTCTTCATACATGCCCTCCTCCTCCTCATCCTTTTTTCCTCCTCATGCTTTTTACGTGACCTTCCTCCAGTATCTTTGATACTGTGTTTTCGAAGGTCAACCGAGGTCTCCCCCTACCTCTCTTACCACTCACTTTTCCATCATAAATCTTTTTTGCCATTCTTTCCTCGCTCATTCGTTCGACGTGCCCAAACCAGCTGAGCACGTTCTTCTTCATTCTCACCGTGACATCCTCGCTGGTACCTGCCATTCTGTGTACTACCTCTTCATTGCGGATTCGATCAGCTAGGCTGACTCCGTATATCCTACCAAGAGATCGCATCTCCACAGCATTCATCTTTCTTTCATTCTTCTTCTGTAATACCCACGTTTCGCTGCCGTATAACAGGGTCGGTACCAAAACTGCATTGTGTACGGCCAAACGCGCAGCTGTGCTGACGTTTCGCCGTCTCATCAATGCAGCCAAGGCTCCGTTAACCTTGTTACCGGCAGCAATACGCCTTTCCACATCCATCTCGTATCTTCCATCTCTACTGAACATACTTCCCAAATATACCACTTCATTCACCTGTTCTAATATCTTATCATTTACACTGATCTTGCATTCCGTCCTTTCTTCATCTCGTTCAAATATTTTAAGACCATACCTAAAGAAATTAATCAAGATACCTCAACAGTTTAGACGTAGATTTTTTCATTTCACGATGTTTATCCATACCTGTATTTTGTGTGACGGAGTTCCGCATAGATACACACACATTAACACATACTACTACAAAACTATTACTAAAGGTTGAGCAACTTTGAACTTTGTCGCCAATACATACGACTCGATTTAGGAATGAGGCGTATGCGGCGGTTTCCCTTTGATAGGCTTATACCTGTTTGCGTGTTTAATGACAAATAGCGTTTTATTTTAATATCAACGATAATATATAATTTATTTTGTATGAAAAATAACTTTTTCCCTTTTAGGATTTTTTTTATTGTATTATGCTTTTATAGAGTGATTAACTATGGTTTCATTTAAAGTGGTGCTGACAAAAACACTAATTCAGCATAATTATTATTTATAGTGATTTTTTAGTGAATAGAACTAATAGTTATTACAATACTTGCGAAGAAAGCATATTTTAGACATTTTGAAAAACTACCAACATTCTTATCGTTAATAAATTATTTTTTTTCAAATTAAAAAATTGTCTAAGTTTTTCATCATAATGGCACGAAAATATTTAAAATGTTCAAAATTAAAAGTTCAAATTACCGATACCGTTATATGTACTGTTTTTTTATGATATAATGTAGAATAATATATTCTATAGAGAAATCACACATTCCTCTGCACACTTTTTATTCTTTAACTATACGTAAATATATATTTTAGAGGTTACTCTGTACTTAGATGGCAGCTCTGTTCCCGCATTTACGTCCCACATATATAGAAATATAAAGCATTGGAAAGAAAAGCAGAAACGCAATTTAATTGCATTTTTTCTTTTTTGCATACTTGAAATGTATTAATAAATTTACATACAATTCATTTGTTTCGAATATAACATTAAGATTGATTCATAAAATAAATTTGATATTTCCCTAACATGATTATTTCATGTATTTTTTTATATACAAAGTTTTGATTAAGTTCTCTTGAGAAATATATCTACTATAAATTAATATAACGTACCTACATGCCAATGATTAAAACGTATTGACATCACCACGTGATCCATCTATTATAAACACAACATAAAATTTTATAAAATACAGCAACCAGCTCGCGGCTTCACCCGCTTAAATTTGTGAATTATTTGTTTGTTTCGGTAAAGGGAATTACGTTCCTGTTTTAATAAATAATGTATGCTTGCAGCACACTTAAGATTTCTAATGTGAAAATTATTAAAACCATGACATTTTCGATTTTCATTAAACAAATTATTATTGGAGCAATTAACAAAGTAATAGAATCAGCAACAATAATATTTATAAATTTTGTCGGTTTCTTGGTTTTTCTGTTAGTCGACGCTTATCTCAGAAACGACTTAAGCGATTTAAAGAGCTAAGACGTGAGCGCGGTGCGGGAGCGGTACAATCGATTTAATTGTTTTTATTGTAATATTCGTCATGTATGAATGGTGTAATGATTAAATAACTGATCTTTATAACTATTTATTTATATCTTCATAGAGAAATGATAGCTTCGTTGGGCACTCCTAATTTTTAAGAAAATTAATTTGATCAAAATACATTTAATTATTTTAAGATAATAATTAAAATAACATATAAAATCTTATATATTATGTTGTAATTATTACAACGCATGCAAGGAAAAATCATTTTATATAGTTGTTTAATTCTATTAGAATTATAAAACTTACTAAAAAATATTTAATATATTAAATATATAGATATCACATTAGTATCGATACTTTACTGGTAATAATAATTGAAAAAAATATACACTACATCCATACATCCATACATCCACACATCCACACATCCACACATCCACACATCCACACATCCATACATCCATACATCCATACATCCATACATCCATACATCCATACCTACCTACCACCTACCTACCTACCCACCTACCCACCTACCCACCTACCCACCTACCCACCTACCCACCTACCTACCTACCCACCTACCTACCTACCTACCTACCCACCTACCCACCTACCCACCTACCTACCCACTTACCTACCTACCTACCCACCTACCTACCCACCTACCTACCCACCTACCTACCCACCTACCCACCTACCTACCTACCCACCTACCTGCGCAACTACCTACCCACCTACCTACCTACCTACACACCTACCGACCCACCTACCTACCCACCTACCTACCTACCTACCTACCTACCTACTTAAAATATAAAATAGATAGCGTTTCTAGTATCGAGTTCTACTATCTCAAATATAAGCTTCTTGGAAACTTAAATACTTATATCTTTTGATAGAGTGAAGCTATTACAATGAAATAAACACTAAATGTTACTTTGATTTACTGGTAATTTTTACGTATAAAACTTGCTTAAATATATTGTGTACTTTTGACGTGATGCGTGTTCACATAAACAGGAAAACAGACAAACAGACAAACAGACAAATAGACAAACAGAGAAACAGACAAACAGACAAAAATTCCAAAAATGTTGGAAATGGATTCTGTTAGTTATCCTTTAACACCATGGCTAATTTTTTTAAAAATATTTTCAATGTACAGAAACGACTTTTCTACAGATTTATTATAAGTATAGATTTGATTGTCACTTTTCAAATACATCTCATATTACCTAAAAATGTAAGCTACCAACTGCAACAATATGAATAACCCTTGATGCGTACCTGCTTAACAATTTTAAAAAGCATTTTTTTTTCTATCATTCTGAAAATATGGGGCGATTATACCAGTAAGATGATGCTCTCTTTCCGTGTCTCTAACCACGCTCGTAAATATTTCTACTGTGGGTCTACATGTCCGGCATGGATTAAAGCTAAATGGGCATGGGCAAAATCAAATATAAAAGGCTATTAACAGGAGTGGGTTTAGTAAGTAAGAATCTTAGATTACTCTAGTGGGACTTAACTACAGTTTACCTACTAGAGTCTTTTTGGAAATTTCCTCCTACCTATAGCACCAAGAAAAGAAACATTTATTCTTTTTTGAAAAAAATTGGGAAAAGTCGAATTTAAAAAATATTCAAAAACTAAACTGCCGAAAAAATAAAATAGAGACTTAGGACAGATAAAGAAAATACAGAAAATCAAGTTTTAAGTACAACTTAGCATAACTTTTAAAAATCTTGGTTTTTAAATTTGTTTTTTTCTTTTGAATTTTTACAAAAGAAGTTTTAACTTTTTATCCATTAAAATGAAAAATTCTAGCTACAAGCATCTTTTAGAAATCTCGAAAGAATTAGATGTTTAGTTAAGCGAGGATACCTTGGATATCATGTACAAACTTATTGATAGTGGTGTGCATCTAATTGATGATCTTGTAAAGATATTAAATGAGATAGCAAGAGAATTGTCTAAATGATCTAATATAATTTTGTAAAGTAAATATATTTTAAGAATTTTTGTAGTTGATCATTCTTCTGTTTTTTCTATTTCATATATTTTTTATTTCCCCTAAGTTTTATGTGGACAACAGAAAAATTACGATCAAAGTTTCTCTTATCTTACTTTAAGAGCAAAAATCATACAATAGTTCCTTCTAGCTCAGTTATTCCAAACAATGATCCTTCTCTTCTTTTTACCAATAGTGGAATGGTGCAATTTAAGGATATTTTATTAGGTGGTGATTCAGAACTGAAGCAAGCTTGTAGTGTGCAAAGATGTATACGTGCTGGACGAAAGCATAACGATTTGGATGACGTTGGTAAGGATAATTACCATCATACTTTTTTTGAAATGCTTGGAAATTGGTCATTTGGTGCCTATTTTAAGGAGGAAGCTATTGACTTTGCGTGGGATTTTCTTGTTAATGAATTGGGATTGGATCATTCAAGATTATATGTTACATACTATGACGAGTTAGATAACGATTGGTCGAAGTATTTGCCTAAGGAGAGAATTTTATCTGCCTCATACAGTGACAACTTCTGGGAAATGGGAGAAACAGGGCCTTGTGGTCCCTGTACTGAGATTCATTATGATAGAATAGGAAATAGGGATGCCTCTAGCTTGGTAAATATGGATGATCCTGATGTTATAGAATTATGGAATATTGTTTTTATAGAATTTAATAGGATTGGTGGCGTCTTAAAG
>CAKJTV020000254.1:0-10576 GCA_917862395.2 Heliconius sara
TTGCGAAGAAAGCATATTTTAGAATTTTTTTAAATTCTCATACCTTTTGAAAAACTATCAACATTCTTATCGTTAATAAATTATTTTTTTCAAATTAAAAAATTGTCTAAGTTTTTCATCATAAAGGCACGAAAATATTTAAAATGTTCGAAAGTAAAAATTCAAAAATGTTGATTGAAAATATTATACTTTATATGTACTGTTTTTTTATGATATAATGTAGAATAATATATTCTATAGAGGAATCACACATTCCTCTTCACACTTTTATTCTTTAACTATACGTAAATATATATTTTAGAGGTTACTCTGTACTAAGATGGCACCTCTGTTCCCGCATTTACGTCCCACATATATAGAAATATAAATCATTGGAAAGAAAAGCAGAAACGCAATTTTATTGCATTTATTCTTTTTTTCATACTTGAAACGTATTAATAAATTTACATACAATTCATTAGTTTCGAATATAACATTAAGATTGATTCATAAAATATATTTGATATTTCCCTAACATTATATAAATTAATATAACGTATCTACATGACATCACCACGTGATCCATCTATTAAAAACACAACATAAAATTTTATAAAATATAGCAACCAGCTCGCGGCTTCACCCGCTTAAATTTGTGAATTATTTGTTTGTTTCGGAACAGGGAATTACGTTCCTGTTTTAATAAATAATGTATGCTTGCAGCGCACTTAAGATTTCTAAAGTGAAAATTATCAAAACCATGGCATTTTCGATTTTCATTAAACAAATTATTATTGGAGCAATTAACAAAGTAATAGAACCAGCAACAATAATATTTATAAATTTTGTCTGTTTCTTGTTTTTTTCTGTTAGTAGACGCTTATCTCAGAAACGACATAAGCGATTTAAAGAGTTAAGACGTGAGCGCGGTGCGGGAGCGGTAAAATCGGTTTATTTTTATTGTAATATTCATCATGTATGAATGGTGTAATGATTAAATAGCTGACCTTTATAACTATTTATTTATATCTTCATAGATAAATGATATCTTTGTTGGGCACTCCTAATTTTTAAGAAAATAAATTTGATCAAAATACATATCTTAATAATTTTAGTGATATCGATGCACCTCCCCCTCACCCCTGCAGAGTTACTCGCAACTATGCGCAAGGCCACACGGCACACACTCCGCATTTTTTATTATTACATGATTTTCTTAAATTTGGTATTTTTAAATTCGTTATATCTTTTGAATAGGATGTCCGATTTTATTAATTAAAAAAGCATTTTACTGGTATTGAAATTATCTTTATTAATAACATTTAATGGGATAAAGATGAACGCAGAGGTATGAATAATATGGTTTGATTATTGTGGCCACTTTTGTTATCTTATAAAATATAAAAAATGGTTATATTGCCATAACTACAGTAGCTGGACATATGGTATCGCGGATTTTTTTATAGATATTGATGCGCTCTACAACACTGTAACACATTATTTTGTTCTATCATCAATAGTTTTCGCAGCGCACGCGATGATAGAATTGTTAAGATCAATTTCTTCTCACCCTTTGGGTGACATTATTCCATTTTTATTAGGGATCTCTATTTTTTTCTTAAATGTAATATAGCCTATGCTGTTTTCAGTTAAATTGCAGCTTCTAATAGTGAAAAAAATATTGAATCGCCCATACATCCATCATCCATACATCAAAAATAAATAAAAAAAAGAATAAAAAAAGAAAGAAATAAAGAAAGAAAGAAGAAAGAAAGAAAAGTGAAAGAAAAAGAAAAAAGAAAGAAGAAAGAAAGAAAGAAAGAAAAAAGAAAGAAAAACAAAAAAAAATAAGGAAAAAAAAAGAACGAAGAAAGAAAGAAAGAAAGAAAAATAGAAAAGAAAGAAAGAAAGAAAGACAAGAAAGAAAGAAAGAAAGAAAGAACAGAAAGACAAGAAGAACAGAAAGAAAAGAAAGAAAGACATAAAAAGGAAAAAATAACAGAAAGAAAGAAAAAAAAAAAAAGAAAAAAGAAACAAAAGAAAAAAGAAATAAAAAAGAAAAAAGAAAGAAAGAACAAGAAAAAAAAAAAAAAGAAAGAAAGTAAAGAAAGAAAGACAAAAAATAAAGAAAAGAAAAAAGGCAAAGAAAGAAGAAATGAAAGAAAAAAGAGAACAAAGAAAGACAAGACAGGAAAAAAAAAAAAATAAAGCAAAAAAACAAAAGATAAAAGAACGAAAGAAACAAAGATAAAATAAAAGAAAACAAATAACGACCTAACTACATACATAAAAACAGAAACGAAAAACACCACAAACGAAATAGACACATACCAAACCATAAAACACCACCATACTAATCCAAACCAACCTAACTACACTACATACACAACCAAACCAACACCATACATCCATACATCCAACATCCTATCCATACATCATACATCCATACATCCATACATCCATAACCATACATCCATACATCCATACATCCATACATCCATACATCCATACATCCATACATCCATACATCCATACATCCATACATCCATACATCCATACATCCATACATCCATACATACATCCATACATACATACATACATACATACATACATACATACCTACCTACCTACCAACCTACCTACCTACAAACCTACCTACCTACCTACCCACTTACCTACCTACCTACCTACCTACCCACCCACCTACCTACCTACCTACCTACCTACCTACCCACCTACCTACCTACCCACCTACCTACCTACCTACCTACCTACACACTTACCCACCTACCTACCTACCTACCTACCTACCCACCTACCTACCCACCCACCTATTCACCTACCTACCTACCCACCTATTCACCTACCTACCTACCTACCTACTTACCTACCTACCTACCTACCTACCTACCTACCTACCTACCTACCTACCCACCCACCTACCTACCTACCTACCTACCCACCTACCCACCTACCTACCTACTTACCAACCCACCTACCTACCTAACTACCTACACACTTACCCACCTACCTACCTACCTACCCACCTACCTACCTACCTACCTACCCACCCACCTATTCACCTACCTACCTACCCACCTATTCACCTACCTACCTACCTACCTACCTACCTACCTACCTACCTACCTATCTAAGATCTCCAATAGATATCTAAAACAAAGTACATCATCTTTTTATAGATTGTAGCAGTAGCCTTTCCAAACTATAAAATAGATAGCGTTACTTGTATCGAGTTCTACTATCTCAAATATAAGCTTCTTGGAAACTTAAATACTTATATCTTTTGATAGAGTGAAGCTATTACAATGAAATAAACATTAAATGTTACCTTGATTTACTGGTAATTTTTACGTATAAAACTTGCTTAAATATATTGTGTACTTTTGACGTGATGCGTTCACATAAACAGGAAAACAGACAAACAGACAAACAGACAAACAGACAAACAGACAAAAATTCCAAAAATGTTGGAAATGGATTCTGTTAGTTATCCTTTAACACCCTAGCTAATTTTTTTTAAAATATTTTCAATGTACAGAAACGACTTTTCTACAGATTTATTATAAGTATAGATTATCAACATATTATAAAATAAATATTTAAAAGTATTTAAATTAAAAGTAACACGAATTCTATAATAATCTATAATCTCTACTATAATAATACATTATAAAAATAGATAATGCTATGCGAAGATATATACTGTCGCAGTTTATTTAATTTTAAAGAATTACAATATAATCGTTATAATCCATGATTTTTTGTAATTTTACTATACTCAAATGTAAAAACAAAATAGAACTTTCAGTGATCAATATCGGGGGTTCTGGAGCAACAAAAAGATTATTATTTATCCCGGAAATTCCACGGGATACTGAATACGTTAACGTTTTTCAACGTTTCCCGTGTACGCATACATAGATACTAAATGAAATAATATAGATACTAAACTCTTCTACATTAAATACGAAATTGTTGGGAGCAATAACAAAACAAAATCCCTAAAAATTAAAATAACGGTTCATAAAGTGTATAATAACGGTATAGATAAGCGAACTGAAATAACCAACCATTCTTTCCTCAATATTTAAATATTATGCCGATGCCGCCCAGAGCCGCAACAAAAACACATTAACAATAATCCGATAAATTTAAATTAAATATATTAAAATGGTTCCTGTAGCTCAACCTTCAGGGATAAACAAATACTATCGCAGACTTTTTCAATAGATTTTTTAAAGGACAGTATTTTTATAAAACATTATTTTTATATCTCTTAAGGTTGAGTCAGCGCACGTAAGCATTAAAACAACAAAGTTTCTTGTTGCTTAGCAACGGTTGCTAAGCGACGGTTGTTATTAATATGGCAGAATAAATTGCTTGTCTAATTGAAATATAATTTAATAAATTGGTATATATCGAGAAAATTACAATTATGAGAAAAATAAAGTAACCTATGTTCATCCCGAGACCCTCAAGAATCTCTATATGAGTATTTTATCACGATTGAATTAGCGGTTTGGCCCTGATTGCGTAAAAAACAGACAGACAAGCAGACAGATAGAGTTACTTTCGAATTTATAATATAGGTATGGATGGTAAACCGATAAGGTACTTGAATCAGCACTTTACTTCGTGACGCCAAGCCACAAGCTTGCGGGTTGTAGTTTCGATTCCCAATTGAGAATGAAATATTTAATATTTTTCCCAATGCCGTGAAAATTCGGACAGCAGTGTCATAATGGAGAACGGAGTACCTTAACATTAAATTCCCAAGTCCCCTTTGCCTACTAAAAAAATAATATATACTCTTTCCCCTGACTTGGATGTTCACCTACTATTTTACTGCAGATCTTTACACAGTGCTATGATGACATAATCCATATGATATAAGATACAAATTTAACGTCATGTAATAACGCAGAGTATATTTCTCCAAAGATTGCAGTATGTTTTCAAAGCGAATATACCATTTCATAAATAATTTTAATTGTTCATATTCCCATTTTAACCTTCAAGTACGAAATCGGGGTGGAAATGAGGTTTTTGTATTCCTCACATTGGCTTAGTGCCAAGCAAGTGGGTGACAAACTTAGTTTGGCATGATGGCTCAAAGGATGCCAAATTACTTTAATAAATATACATGAAATACTCATTATCTGAGCAAATGGGGGTTCATCAAATTTAAAATAAAATTACATTACTGTACTTTTGAAAGGGCCTATTTAAAGAATTAAAACGATTTCAAATATATGTTAATCACCTTACATGCCTCCTCCAGATATTGGTAATACTCATATCGCAAAAATTGTTAGATCGATTTTAATGAAACTATGACTTCATTCTCTTAGAATAGGACGATTTTTCTTTAATTTATTTTTTTCGCTTTTACCTCGTTAACAGAGCGAGGAAATGAAAATGTTACAGGTTAACTTGCTCGAGTGGGAATCGTGCCCACAAAATATCGCGTTTACAGTAGCCACTTGTGCCCTTGTACCGCGAGTGGCTTCGATGTATGTATATATAGTATGGCTTTTAGCAAAGTCTTATGAAATATCCTTATGAAAACCTTATGATTAAAAATATATTTTAGGGTAATATATTTTTATTAATAATTTAACGGTAATTAAAACAGATTTGCAATTGCTAAACGCGTTGCGTTAGTAACAAAATAAGACAAAAGTTTGTGTCAAGTGGTGCACGATGTATATAAGCATACGCTTAGTGGTCAGAGCGGTTGATGGTTTTCAAGAGGCGCGGGTTCAAATCCCGCTACGTTACAGTCTATAGTATTTTTGTCAAATGTACTTTGTCTATCAATATTTTAGTACACTAAGCACTCACCTGTAGCATGAAGTTTCCTCAACGGGTCCACAATAGCGAAGTACCGATCAGCGGATAGCGCAGTCAATGTGAATACCGACACGCCTATACTGACGTCTTTAGCTGCTTCGGACACCCTGCACACAGTGACACCCCACGGCCATGACTCCAGGGTGTATACGAGAGAGGTGAATGGTACACAGGTGATGATTACCAGCAGGTCTGCCAGAGCCAGGGAGAGTATGTATCTGTGGATAAATATTAGGATTATTCATATTTTTTGTAGAATGATTATTTTTTTCAGAGTCGCGGATTCATGTCCATTGCGTCTGATTTTTCATATATTTTTAAATATTTTTCTTTCTTTATGGCAACAAATCTGTCTACATGTGATGATTTTGGATTCAGTGCTTGATTATGGAAATTTTTTATAATAAGAATATTTTTTTTTTTCGGTTTACGGAGAATATAGAAATATTCGAAAGTTTACATAATCTCATCATCATAATTATGCCGTGTGATCCCGGCCTAGAATAGGATCATCCTGGTACTGGTGGTGTCGTAAGAGGCGACTAAAGTACGTGTGGTAGAGTCACGTCGCCAGCAATGGCAACACGCATGGGCAGACTCGACCGGATCATTACCACCCCCGGCATTTAAAACCGGCGCGAAATAGTGGCTTTATGCCACTGCGTTTCGCATCAGGTAATGCCGGGCCCCGGCGCCCAACCCACCTTAAAGGCCGGCAACGCACCTGTAGCTCCTCTGGGGTTGCACGGGGTCGTGGGCGGCGGTAATCACTTACCATCAGGTGACCCGCACGCTCGTTTGCCGTGTCTTTTCCATAAAAAAAATAAATAAATAATAATCTTCCTTTAATTGTTACTTTTATTACTGCTAAAAAATATAAATGAAAATGCAAAATGATATTATAATACAAATTAAGCAATAAAATTTTGTTGAAAATTCATAGATACAATTAATTAATGCGTTTTAGCTTCTATGTGTACACATATATAAAATATAAAATACTGAAATTGGTACAGAACCCTCGGGGGAAGACCAACGTTTTAAATTATTTAAATATTATGTGAAAATGACCACATAATTTATTTATTCTGCTCCATAAAATAAACAAAAATTCACCATATTTAGTTTTTATATAGAGATAAAAGCTTTTATAAGCTTTTTTATTTTTAAAAATTTTGCGAAGAAATGGAAGTATAAAATATTTCATCTCTCGAGTGGGGATCGAACCCACAACCAGTCAGTTATACAATCATAGTTTGCACTGCTGCGCCACGACTGGACTCAATATCTAAATATGTCAATACAAAGAAAAAACGTTTGACATTATTGTCCATCATCAATATATTAAAATTTTAATTCGCCATAACTCCGATAACAATATATACTGGACCATCCCTGGACTACGACATTAAAAATTGAAACCAGCAAAATCTACCTAGCCGTTCTCGAGTTTTAGCGAGGGCAAACGAATAACAATAGATTTTTTATATACAGATTGACAATATTGTAAATGACCATATTCTGAAAAATCGCGGAAATTCGACTGTTCTCCCTACCTAGAAGTGGTATAAAGTGTTACTCCCAATGTCTGAAATTTGCATTTAAAGTAGCGAAAGAAAACTCCGCTAAGTCTGAGAAAATAAAAATATTGTAATATTTTCTATAGTAGTTATAGTATAATATATAATATAAATAATATAAATTCTATATTTAGTAAAAAAATATCTTTAGTTAAATCTGTCTGCGAAATAAAAGAAATTTTAGAAACAAGGGCCCTGTTGAAAGTTTAAGTGGCAAATAAAAATAAGAATCTTTTCACATTTAAGAAAAATCTACTGTAATATTGCCATGTGTTTTTGGCTCGTACAAACGAAATAATAGTGAATATATGTGTATGTGATCTTTCACTTCCATTGATGAAATTTAAAATCATTACAATATTCTTACAACATTATCAACTAATTTCAAATTAAAATAGCCTTTTTTCAGCTTTACCACTGATAACCTAATGTCAAGATAGTCACAAGTGTTTAGTGAAATTTATGCTGAGTAATGAAGTTAATTCTTCGCTTTGATTTTTCAGAAGTCAAACAAGGAAACTAAAATATTATATATCTCGATTTAGGATCGAAGCCACAACCAACGCGTTAACAGTCAGATACTACACAGTACAAGAACATTCATTGATATATAGAATCACTCAATATATATTTAACTACTTAATTTTTTTGATGTTTTGATGAAATTAGACCTCAATATATAAAAAAAAAACAGCTTCACGCTGTATCCCGCATATGGCAGGGCTTAGGGAACCTAGTGTTAAGACACTCCGTTCCACAATTTTGTGCTGAATTCTGGAATTGCGTGTTGAGTGGCAGAATTCAACGCCGCGCTTAGTCTTGACTAGTTTATATTTCCATTTATATTTCCATTAACTAATTTATATTTCCATTTCTTCGCTCTAGTGAGCGAAGAAATGGAAATATAAATTTAAGTAAATGTTTCAACTCCTCGAGTGGGGATCGAACCCACAACCAGTCGGTTATATAGTGACACTTCGTGCCACTGCGCCACGACTGGCCTCACTGTGTATAAGAAGATCTTCCTGTATTAAGTTTTACTTACTTTTTGATGTAAATAAGATGTGACAAGGGTATGAAAGACAGGTCGTAATGAAGAGCGGCCGGGGTTAGTGTTATTGTACTTAATTTCAATTCTTACTTTTAGTATAAGAATAAAGTATTTCGAGGGTAAAATGATATAATATAGTGTGGCCTATAAGATTTCATGTATTCTTCGCTCTAGTGAGCGAAGAAATGGAAATATAAATTTAAGTAAATGTTTCAACTCCTCGAGTGGGGATCGAACCCACAACCAGTCGGTTATATAGTGACACTTCGTGCCACTGCGCCACGACTGGCCTCACTGTGTATAAGAAGATCTTCCTGTATTAAGTTTTACTTACTTTTTGATGTAAATAAGATGTGACAAGGGTATGAAAGACAGGTCGTAATGAAGAGCGGCCGGGGTTAGTGTTATTGTACTTAATTTCAATTCTTACTTTTAGTATAAGAATAAAGTATTTCGAGGGTAAAATGATATAATATAGTGTGGCCTATAAGATTTCTTGTCGGTGTCAAATCATTTCTTCCTCACTTATTGAATAAAAGAAAATAAAATCCCCTAAACCCCAAAACATACACATGTATTATATAAGTATACATTTAATTGCATACATTTAATTTAATAATTATATAAGTATATATATTTCTAAATGTATACGTATATTATGTAAAACTTATATTGTATAAGAAATTTTCGTCAAGTTGAGTTCGAGAACACAGTATCTATGATACTGGAGAAAGGTCACGTAAGCGTAAGAGAGGCACCAGCAAACGTGATAGAAAGAGTTAAACGCCGCAATTACTCCGTGCCTTCTAGATAAAGCATGCAGCAAACAAGTAAGCTAAAGAAAAAAAAAAAGGTGAAAGAAGACTGTTTAAAATATCTCCTTTAGCCGAATGAGCCTCGGAGTATGTATGCTCCTTATCAGCTTTAGGTTGTATACCGCATAAGGCACTTCCCAAAATGCAGAGAGAGAAGACGTGGGAAACAGAGTGTGTTATCACTATGTTCCCTCTGCCTACTCTGCTGTGTGGCTGGATACAGCATGAAAGCTGTATTATTAGACCAAGAATGGAATCAAACCCACAATTATCGTGCCTACAGTCACACATTTATGCCATTTCGCCACGACGGCTTCAAATAGACCCTGCCTTCGACATCGACAGTCCACACGATATACTATGAATATATATTTTTTTATTTCTTCTTCAGTAGTCAGATACTGGAAAATAGCAGTTGTGGAAGTTAATAAAGTTAAGCTGCAATTTTAATTACTTTCTAGTTGGTTGTGTGGTTTACAGAAATAGCGAATGTCAGCTAAGTTAAAGCTTAAGTTAAGTACTTAATTTCTGTAAGATTACAGTCTTAGAATTTGATATAAAGTTTGCGGTTTTATCATTGTAATTAAATATAAAATAATTTAATTTTTAAGAAATTATTATTTCTTTTTTGCCTTTATTTTGCTTTACTTGTTAGCTTCACGCCTTATCCCGTACATAAGCTACCGTGTTTAAGTCTCGTGCAGAATTTCTCAAGGTTGTGTTGTGTGGAAAAAACCGAAAAGTGGAAATTTATAGTTATTTCATAAAAAATAGAATCATTACAAACTTATATTTGTACTTATTTTAATAAAAAAATGATTGCATATGCTCGCAAAATTGAGTTTGTTAATTTTAAAATTGTACTTCCCGTTAACCTACATGTTTTCTTAAATTGGTACGGAAGCATGGGTTGGCGAGTCCGACTCGCACTTAACAGGCTTTTATTTATTATATAAAGCTTCTTCATATTTTGTTTATAATAGGATATACTACGTCGAGTCGATTGAATTAACTAACTACTGAAACCGCCGCTCTGCCGCTTGAATATGTTTACTGAAGGAGATTGTTGTGGGTGTATAATCTACTAGGGCATACTGTAGAGGCTTTCCACAGTCTATTAATACAGAGTGGTTTTTTTTCTGTCTCTAATCACAATCTCTATATATAATATAAAAGTCAATTATGTACATAAAATATATAAAAAAAAATAAAAATCAAGTGAATTAATATATCAATTATATATGGTAAAAATCAGTCAGTAGAATTTTGTGTCTGTC
>CAKJTV020000255.1:0-47452 GCA_917862395.2 Heliconius sara
CATAATCGAAAGATGGTAAGTGGTTCAATTAAATAATTTTCTATTGTATTAAGCCAAAATTTTTCTAAGTGATTTTCAGTAGTTTAAATTTTTGTAAATATGTCAAAATTTGTATAAATAGTGTTTATTCACTTAGATCTTGTATATAAAATAAATTTGGAATAAAATATTTGAATTTGAAAAATTCGATTTGTATGAAGAATTTCTATGTCGTCAGAGCTTAGGTGGATTTCCTATATAAAAAGCAAGTATAGTCACTTTTTTCGGTTTCTACTGAACGGATTTCAGCGAAACCGGTGTCCAACGATCGGGCTTCGAGAGGCCTTCAAAACGATGCACAACCCGCGGGAATACGAGAGGAGGTGCAGGTAAGATGTCCAAAAAAACCGAATTTTTCAGGTGTTTTCGCGTCAAAAATGGCGCAAAAATTTATGTAAAAATTACCAAAAAATTTAGAATGGCACGGCGCGGAAGACCCTACGACACGATACCAAGAAGTCAATAATCGAAAGATGGTAAGTGGTTCAATTAAATAATTTTCTATTGTATTAAGCCAAAATTTTTCTAAGTGATTTTCAGTAGTTTAAATTTTTGTAAATATGTCAAAATTTGTATAAATAGTGTTTATTCACTTAGATCTTGTATATAAAATAAATTTGGAATAAAATATTTGAATTTGAAAAATTCGATTTGTATGAAGAATTTCTATGTCGTCAGAGCTTAGGTGGATTTTTTTTTTTTTTTTATTTAAGAGATCAAAGGATCACAAAACAGATTTACAATAAGTCTTAAGTCTACGGTATAGATACAAATTTAATAATTGTAGATCCAACATCAGTGATCACATTAACGATATACGATCAGAAACGCCGTGTAGATAACACATTCAAGAAAATTAAAAAAAACTATAAAAATTGAAATTTTATACTCCATAGTATAAAATTTCCCATGGGTTGGTATATAACATAAAGGCAATATTTTACTTAGCCAAATTAGTAACTAAGTTGATCAGTCACCTGACCGCCCTACGGTAGCTAATTCCTTGGGTTCAGACTTGAAAGTTTCTGCAGTCAAGTGACTGTGATTTGAATATTTTTATGTTTGAGATTCTCTATTATTCCTCTCATAAAGATACCAGCATGCAAGCCCAAAATGTCTATGTCGTTAAAATTACAATAATATAATTCGAGCATGCGGCGAATTGGTGCCCTAACACCAGCATTAGTTCTACATATGGAAGTTGCAAAAAGTCTATGTTGACGAGTAGTTCGAATATGGGCTTTAACAGGTACTTGGTAACATATTTTCCCAATTAAATCTATACAATCATATTTATTATGACATATGTCATAAAGTAACATAATGCTGAGCTGTATCCGTCTGGAGGCTAAATTTAGTAAATCATATTTGTCTAACAACAAATCATAAGATAACTGACTATGAGCACATTTATAATGTATACATTTCAAAAACTTCTTCTGTACCATTTCAACAGCATTGATGTACTTTAAATAAAGTGGATTCCAAATAGCTACACAATATTCTAGTTGAGATCTGATAAGAGATTTATATAAGTATAAATAAGTTCTATAATCTTTGAACCCATTACATGATCTCAGAACGAAGCCATACATTTTAAACGCCTTATTTACAATATTTTCTACATGAATGTCAAAATGAACTTTGCTATCTAAGGTAATACCTAAGTCTCTAATTTGTTTGACTCTCTCGAGTAAAACACCACTGAGCCAATACGTTCTATCAATGTAACTTTTCTTCTTAGTAATTGTCAGAGATTTGCATTGCTCAGACTTAGATTCAATCCATTAACACGACAGTATAATTGAAAATCTATCCAATCATCCTGGATTTTAGCTGGGTCTTCCAAGCATTCAATTGTTCGATATATTTTCAGGTCATCAGCATGCATAAGAAATGGCAATGTTTAAAGGCAGATACCAATATCGTTCACGAATATTAAAAAAAGTAACGGACCCAATATTGAGCCTTGTGGTACACCAGAGCTCACAGGTACGCAAGATGATTCAAAACCCTTTAACACTACCCTCTGGGACCGTGCAGAAAGATAAGATTTTAAAACAACGCCATAGATTTCCCCGGATACATTGAAGGCTAATTTTTCTAACCAATATCTTATGGTCCACTCTGTCAAGGCCTTTCTGAAAATCAGTGTATATGCAATCAGTTTGCTTATTGGCATCAAGTGCTTCAAATAAATATGTTGTGTATGATAACAGATTAGTTACCGTAGAACGTTTCTGCATGAATCCATGTTGCTGTGGGATAATTATATTGTGATTAGAAGGATATATAGCATTATGCCACTAATCTCTCGAGGATCTTCGACAATATTGGCAAAATTGATATAGGTCTATAGTTTTTCAACATTATGTCAGGACCTCCCTTATGAACAGGTACAATCCTAGCAGTTTTCCATTACACTTGGAAACTCACCATCATATAGGCATTTATTATATAAGAAATGAACGGGTTCATCAATTACATCTGCTACTTCTTTTCAAGAAGCAAGCATGAATGTTTATCAACCCCTGGCCCTTTGGTTAATATCTAAAGATAAGAGAGTCTTTTTAACGTCAATTTTAGAAATGTTTAAGTTACAGATGAGGTTACACGGACTTTGAAGGTTCGTCTATACTCTATATCGTGTATATCAAAATTACTAGGCACCTGTGAGGGTGTATAAGACAGATTGAAAGTATTTAGAAAACAATTTCACAGATTTCAGTGGCTTCACTGGCAGCTGCACTATTGTACACCATATAGCTAGGTATATAGTTAGCATTTTTTTCTGTTTGATATATAAGTCCAAAAAAAATTTTATGTTACGCCTGATACTCTTCTCAACATTACATAGATATTTTTTGAACATTTTTTAGTCTTATATTTAAATTTTCTTCTCAGCACGAGTAAGCATTTATAATTAGAATCACTGTTGTATTTTTTCATTTTTATCCACGCCTCTTTTTCTTCTTGAAAAGATGAATAATATCAAGGCGTAAACCACACTGGATATTGATTATGAGGAAAGATTGATTACCTTAGTAGGTATATGTTTTTATAAATGCCATAAAGTTTCTCGTAAAAGATGGCAGGTAGCACCCTCAACATTCTTGTTTGAAAAAAGATCTACCAGTTGGTATATTCTTATATCTTCCCTAACTTTTGCATAGTCTACATCCTTAAAATAAATTTTATATAAGGTTTATTCAACAAATTTTGAAATTGCTTGGGAAGAGGAATGAAAACTTGAAACGGTGGATGATGATCATCACATGGTACCAACGATTGCAGCTACAGACAGCAAGTTTACAATTAGTTTTCATTGTTATGAAAAAATCTAGTATTCTGTTGTTTTGTTTCTCAAGCTATTCAGCTGGAATCCTCCAACAGCTGACATAAAATTAAGGAAAGTACTACATGAACAAGCATGGTCAATGACCGGGTGCAGTTGTGATTACGGAGCTATCCCTAGTCCATTATATATCGGAATATAAAATCACCCACAATGAAAAAATCGTTTGTAATAACCACTCCTATTCATATTCTATTTTCTAAAAGACACATAATGAATAGTAGGTATCATACGGTGGCCAGGAGTGGTATATAAATTGCGCTTATAAAATAATAAGTATCTTCAATTCTAAGTTCAAGCATTAAGTGATCAATAGAAAGGGACAGCGGGGTATCCAGAAGTGTTCCAGTCAATTCACTAACATGGAGTTCTCTCCGTACCGCGACTAGTACACCTCCTCCGTCACGCCGTCCACTACCCTTGCAGGTTCCCGGTCCTTACGAAAAACCTTGTAACGAGTATCAATAAATTCATTATTCAAGCTATGTCGAAATGCAGCCCGGTCTC
Organism: Heliconius sara; assembly: GCA_917862395.2. Lineage (NCBI taxonomy): Eukaryota > Metazoa > Arthropoda > Insecta > Lepidoptera > Nymphalidae > Heliconius > Heliconius sara. Next base: position 3,902 of record CAKJTV020000255.1, read on the forward strand.
AGTTACAATGATGATATCATAACAATTGATAAAATATTTATATACAAGGTATGCAGCTTCGTTCTAAGCCCACGCAATTCTGATAGTAAATAGAAATCTGATTCTTCATCGCAGAGGACTATGACAACATGATAAGTATACATATATAGTACACCAATAGTGTTATGATTCGTACAGAATTTATAATGAATTCCAGAAACTATGACAAAAGAAAAAGTTACTAAATATTACTATATATACATATACATATACACATCCATACGTATACACATACATATACATACAGACACCCACTCAATAATAATACAATAATAAACGCATATTGTGAGCACCACATAGCTATCTTAAGTAACACATAATCGTAGTATAGAAGTTGATTAAGGTGATCATGATACCAGTTACTTTTATTACATTTTATATAGCATAATAAATGAAACTCTTCAACTGTAATTTATATTATCAATATAAAAATATTAGGTAATATTATCTTATACTTATTCCATATCTGAAAGGAACAATACATAACAACAAGGATCTATAAGTAAATTAGGTTTCATATGCGGCATTCTGAGTGTTGAATAAACGCAAAACACTATTATATTACACATGAAAATAGCTTGCAAAGTATATAGATATAAAAACCATGCAAAACAATAAACATGCTTACGATCGAGTTATAATATATGTAAGATGTGCAAATTTTATGAATAAGTTTTAAAAAATAAATCATATAATATATTTTCGTACTCATTCAATGCTTACAGTATGCATATAAAAATATTTACGAAAAATTATTGGTATAATAAAAACTTAACTTCAAATTGTAATATTCTACATTTTAAAAAGGCAAAAGTACCGCTATACTGCAACAATAATAATTCATTATTAATTTTTGTAATGTCTGACGGTGACCTAACTTGCAAATGACAGGCGAAGTAAACTGCTTTCCGTGTGAGGACGGACCGTGCTTGACCCACACATATTTATAGCCACGTGTTTCGCAGCATCACGGCATTGACGAAAAAATTGTTTGTAATGCAAGTCAATGCTCGTTTACGTATACGCGAGTCGGTTTAGCCCGAAATGGATAGCATATTACAGTCCAGGGTCCGGACAGCGCGGTATGCACACAACACGTTGCTCACGCGTGACTTTACTCGCAAATTTCACAATTATTTTTTCGGTCTTCGGTCTTGTTGGCCACCATGGGGGTACTCGGTGGACGGCGACGATCTCAGACGATTGTATGGGATGTTTAATTTTCATTCCCAGGCATTCCAATATCGACAACAATTTTCCCCACGGCGTTCAGGGACATTTACAATTTCAATATTGCACTCCTAGCTTGCGTTCCATGTTTATTAATTTTAGTCTCCAGTAGAGGTAGTTTTCTAAGTAGTCTGAGTTAGTTTTCGAACACAGTTCGAATGACTTCATACGCGTGTCCAAATCATCTAGTCGGTCGGAGGAAAAGTTATTGATTTTTCTATATCATTTAAACGACTGTTCAGCGAGATTAAAGATTCGCCGACCTTATTTGCTTCATTTTACACTCGAAAAAGGTACTCTGCACAATATCAAATTGTTCCTTTATAGACCTCATTGACTCTTCAAATGCGATAGTTCTTTCCTTAATAAATTCAAACTCGCTGTAATCGCCTCGCGTAGAGCTAGGCGAATTTCTTGTCGAACCAAGTTAGTCACTATTGGATTGAGACTATCTAAAGTTGTTGGTGGACTTTGCCAGACGATGTCGACGGCTTACATGTCTATAAGTTACGTTCACCAAAATCTTTATTATTTTTAGAACTCATTTTGCCGATACGAGGAATAATATAAAGTCCGTAGACTACAAAGCACCGACACAAATTAATTAAAATTAAAATTTAAAGTTCACTCCTATATCACCAGTTATTGGCACTGACACATACACATGTGTAAATTATTATTTCTATTTAAAAACCGCACGCAATGATACAGTTTATTCAATAAATTTTTGTCCTCGAACTACGATTGAAGATTTATTAATAACTTAACGCTAACGCTTAATCACGTACATCACTTAGTAAGTTGACGGGAGAATGGTATAAATATTAAAAAGCCTCGGAGAACTGAGACTTCCCTGCCTCACTCCACAATCAAGTTTTATATGGCCAGACAAAGCAAAAAAAAATTTTACCATTTTACGAATTTCTCGATTAAACATACCAGATGGACAATATAGATATTAGTGAAGCAGGGTGCCGCTGCTCCGAAGCTTTTCCCACGGATATCATGGAAACCAGGTCGAAGGCTTTTGACAAGTCCAGAAACAAGCATACACTGGTGTTTTTCCTATCATATAATATTTGACAGCGTGCTTCTACGCAAAAATGGCACACTCAGTTGACAACTTAGACCGAAAACCAAACGCGAATCATGTAATTGTACATATCCACCGATGCGTGAGTCGAGCACGCTGTCACAATACCTTTGCTGCATCACCGTCGCAAGTGAAATAGGCCGGTAGTTACCCTTATCCCGCTATGTCTCCTGTTCTGTTTTTTACAATAGGTACAACTATTGTGTCCAACATCTCTTGTGGCAAGTAAGAATGTCCTATACAGAGATTGAAGAACATTGTCAACACTCCTGGCATATGTATACCAGCATTTTGTAGGTGCTCGATGCTGAGTCCCATCGTGTCCGGGAGACTTACCTCTCTTCATATTTTTAATTGCATCTTTTATTTCTTTATACAATTGAACCTTATAGAGGGCTCCGATTGGCAAGACTCAGCATCGTTCACTCCGGCTGAGATTCAAGAGGAGAAATAACTTTAAAATGTTCCCTAAATACATTTGCTATCTCAGCATAGTCACTCTTACCCTCCACGCTACTGGAAGACTTGGACTATTATTTAGTTTTCTAGTTCCCTTCCAAAATGTTTGAAAATTTCTTTTTCGTATATAAGGAGGCCAAAATATCCATTCTATATTTTTTTGGTTTTTAATGCACCATTTTAATTTGGATTTAATACTCCCACGACTTAACCTCATTTCCTCAAATATATGCCCACTAGTGGTTGCCCATACAACTCCATATTTGAAACTTAACTCTGGCATTTGCGTGAGATTCTTTAACATGTTTTTTCCAACCTTTTATACCCTTATATTTCCTTTTACAGCCCCTTAACGATCTACTTTTACAAGCAGCATCGCCCAAAATACAACAATATCTTTATACATTTTATCCAACAAACACTTATGTTGTAAGTTACTACAAAAATCGTCCGCACATTGTTCAAATTGTGCAGGAACTCAAAATTTTTTAACTTATTATTACATAATTGTGAGTATTTTGCAATATCTTCAGTATTTTTTCCCCCCATCGAATACCGCTATTTGCAATCTTAATCGCACCTAGTTTTTGATCTAATTACATTTATATTACCACTCTAATTTCAAAGGAAATGATCTGACCATACGTATCAAGCATACTTTAATGTTAACACTGTTCTTGCCGCCGATGAGTTACAGACAGTGATCTAGCCCAGCGCTTACACCCATGCGAGTCACTTATGTATGTATACGTTTGTGATGAGATGCCGAGGCGGTTAGCATCTTACACAAATAATTCTTGCTCATACAAAAACTAAGAAAGTTCTGTAAAAATGTCTCACCTGGGTGCGCGTAGTTACGTTTGGTTGCAGTTAGAGGTTAGCAAAATACGATTTTTAAATAATTTAATTTATTTAGTTTAAATTATACATTAAAAAATTAATTCTAAATAATAAGTACATCCTCAATGTTAGAGGAAAACAACGCGAATGGGAAAAATTCCTTCCCCCCGCGCTCACTTTTGCGATCGCTGTCATCATACGGAGTGTTTTTGCGAACATTGTTCCTCTTTCAAACAACTCGTTTAACTTAAATTAATGTTCCCCCTTCAAACAGTTCAATAATTGTCACGTATGAAAATCCCCCATTACATAAAACATTCATTATTGTATGTATTATCGACCAAAAGTTTTCATAGACAGTTCGTAAAAATTTGGTAAATTGTCACTTACAATCTCGCTATACTATTTATAACCATAACATTTGTCGTTTATACACTTTTATTGCACAATTCCGATAATTGCACCCCATTGCCTACTTCAAACACTTCAATGCCACTATTTAGCATAAATTGAACATCCTCAGAGGTTCTATCCTTTAAACAAATACCAGCTGATGTGTCCACCAAGATTTTGCAGTCATACTGAATTTATGATCATATTTTCTTAGATCTATTAATAATGTTTTATCTATTTAAGAATACCATTTTTGTTTCTGTAATCGACAAGGTTCCCTGTCTATATCTACTTAAATCCACAACGTTAATGAACCTCTGACAAATTTGTACAAAATTAATTTGAATTATGCTTCATTTGAATTTATTATCCATTGCTGTTTTCTTAGTTCTGGGAGAGGGTTTCTTCATTTTCTATACTTAATTATAAAAACCCTGAATGTATACTTTAGTCACATTGAAACACGTATTTTCAGACTTATTCGTATTATATATCCTGAATTCCATCTTCCTTTCTTTTAATGACCATCATTGCTCCGTTATCACTCCCCATCCTGATTTTTTATTCATCACCGTCCGGTCGCCTCTCCGTATCAGTTCGTTTTTTGTCTAGCAAATTTTCCAGTCCTATACAGGGAACGATCTTTTCTAACCTCTGGCAGCCTCTTAAACATGCCATCAGTATTTTTTTTTATATTACGTTCCCCTTATTCCATTCATCGTTTTAAAGAATACACTGTCAGTGGAGAGAGATAACGATCCCGTTGGTGACTCCGTAACGCATCCTCGCTTTGACTTGCCGTTATTGTGTCGATCTCAGCTGGTAATAGGGCCGATAGGCCCACTATCAAGTACATAACCCTCCTCTTTTTTTTCGTATTAATATTACGTTAATGGAGGGGCGTCCACTGAGCCACGGTTTCAACACCATCGTTCTCTGTATTTTTTCGTTTTTAAAAATGAATACAAGTTCATAGTCAGTAAAAAGAAGACAAAACTGGTGGAAGATACAGAAGACGACTACGTTGTGGATACGGACAAATAACTAGTGAAAAGAGGTTTTATAGTGAAACCACAAAACAGAACCTTTAGTGTGTATCTTTTATTATTTTTTTCCAAATCCAAACATTTAAAGTGATCAAACCTCGCAAACTTACTAGTGCCAAGTTAAATATAAAATTTTTGGTGGGAAAAAAAACGTATTACCGATTATAAGAAACCTTGGTTAAAAATTTGCAAAATAAACACTATTTACGCAACTCACGCCTTCCCTTGTAAGTAACGAGAACCAATTCATACGATCCATCGATAAAGTTTGTCTTTATTGTTAGCCAGTTCGAATTTGAGCACAAGAGTTCTCTACCATTCAAAGACATGACACATTTATTACAACATTTATGATTTTTCTTATTCCTTAGAAATTCTCACAATAAGAAATAATATAATAATAATTATGGAGAAAGTCTTAAGTGCTTACGGCAATACAGAATGAACTAACGAACAGAAAAACTTGATTTTTAAAAAACGGAGAAAAAGTAACAGAGCAAGTTACACCGAATATTGATATATACTAGACGAAAATTTACTTCTGGAAGAAAAGTACCGAACCTCAAGTTCACCTGGATCGTCCAGACAAACTGATTTATTCTTGAAAAACAATCTAGACATGAGAATAATCATTTTAATTTCGGCCTGAAGAAACTGAATCTCATACTCAAACTTGGAAAAACATTACTAGTTTTGTTTATATAATTACTTAAATGTAAAATTGAGCAGAGGGACAACAGAGCCAAAGAATAGCAAAAAAGGAGATATGCCTAGCCCACTAAACATCAAATTTAACACTTGGGATTAAAATCAGTCATACTAAAACAGCAGAAAGAACTTAAAAATACTACGTACGTATACAAGAGGACTCACCCGAGCATATTTTAAGAACGAAAAGAATCTACAAGATCAGTCAAGATTGAAAAAGAAAGGAAACTCAGTGATCCTTTGTCTACGACAATAAAGATTCTTAACAAAACCCGACTCTCCCAACCAAACATAAACGGTCTTTCCCTTCACCAGGAAGCGGCCCAAAAATGAACCAAATACACAGTTCAATAAAACGACTAAGATTAGGAGTACTTACACAGATCTTCCAGCCTTGCGAGGGGCCATTAAACCCGTTTATTGAACTTTTTTAGTAGAAAAAACTCAAATAACCCTTCAAAGAAGCTTGAGACTAAAACAGTCTTGTAGTCAATAACACCACCCTCTCACTAGGAATAAACAGGAAAATAAAACAACAAATAAATTACTAATTCTTGCCAATCCGGTCCGGTCCGGCTGGTCACCGTGGAAGAATCAAGACAACCCTCCAAGTCACCAAAAAATAAAACTTAAAAATAAAACCCTACAAACAAAAAAAGCCCATTCACAAAGGAAAGACTGGGTATCTTTGGGAGGAGGCCTTCACTGTACAGGGGTTTCTTGCCTAATACACACACTTTAATATATACATAACATCAAATCATTATGTATTATATGATATCCATACATAATTAACAGAATAATCAATGAAAATTAACAGTAAATTTATAAAATATTAATGGAAAGGAATAGCAAAAAAAATAATAAAAGATAAATAAAATCACATATATGATTACGAAATAACGCAAAAGACAAAAACAAAGGAAAGGAAGTTTGTTGTTTTCATGAGGTTTAGCAAAATACGATTTTTAATATATTTTTAAATTTTTTTTATTTAAATTATAATTAAAAAATTAATTCTAACTTATAAAGTACTATCCTCAATGTTAAGGAAAAAAAAAAGCATGGGAAAAATTTCCCTTTTTCCCCCCGTCGTCCACCGATCTCCTTTTTCATCATTTTTGTTGCGATCGGCCCGTCTATCAGACGGACGCTCGTTTTTACTAAAATATTGTTCCCCACCTGTTACAAAACCCTCATAACTTGGGAACATCCCCTCCGCAGAACGCAACTATTCTTGAGAGGAAAAGTTGCTGAGATTTTGTTGATACAAACTATAACTTCATGGGGGTTAATGGCATTTTCCCATTTCTTGTTCATTACTTTGGTCTGTTTGCCTTTGTGAGGCTTAGTATTTTTTTGAGATTTGGAGCCAAAACGTGTTATAAGCAATTCCAATACCACTAAACTTGCTATAATTAGTATTAAGTAAATTGGAATCGTGGTATGATATTTATACTGTCGTTACTTTTTTTAATTTTAAATGGTTTTCTGCAGGGCTAATCTTGAACTAAAATTTATGAAGTTTCTGAGGTTAATAGAGTTTAATACTATTGCTTATGTTTTGTATCTCTTTGACCTGGTTAAAGGCATTCTATTATATTAATTTGCATATCCTTTCACATGGTCATTAGAATTTTCAAAGGTAAAGTTGGTGTCTTGAAAATTGCAGTTAACTGGTATGGTTACAAAGAAAACTCCCTTGCATCGTTTTATATATTTCCATTAGCACAGAACATTTTCACTTTTGTTGATTTGGGAAGCTTAAGATGTAATGTTTTTCACCAAATTTGGGCTATTTTCTTCATCTTTGAGTATCACATGAGTTTTTTTTTCAAGATTTTTCATTTCTTTAATTTGATCATGAGTAATACAGTCCCGGTTCTCTTGAAATTATGTAATTGCAGGTTTTTTAAACGGGGATAAATAATGGGTCTTTTTGGGGATTCAGCCCTATGTACTCGAATTATTCCGGGGTATTGCTAGAAATGTTGGTTAGGAAATTTGGATTTCATTATATTTATTGGAACAACTGGGTAGCCGGTAAAGATCATAGGCCCCGGGGGAGGGTGATTGGAACTTTTAAAAATAAAATTATCTTTTCCTCGACATAGAAGTAACCCATATTTAATAATATCATAATAAAATCTAGTTTTAAGCTAGTATTTCATCTGTTGAATAAAAAGGCTAGTTTCCTAATCATTTTCTTAACTCTACTACACATAATAGAATGGGGGAGGGCTCAATTCACGAAAGAACCCAAAAATATTTTTTATTCTATAAAGTTCCTCATATAAATTTCTATATTATCACTTATAATCCCTAAATATTGAGCCATATGGGGGATAAATTTCTACATATTGGGGAAATTTTTTTTAATAGTATTAAGAATTTAGTTAAATTTTCTGATTTTGAACAATGTTATCAAGGATTTTTGAACTGTGAAAAGACCACTCTTTAGCTAAGCTAATATGCTCATAATTTTTGATTTTAATTTATATTCATTATTTTGAAAAATTGGGTTTTGGCATTATTATACCAATTGCATCAGTGTAATCAAGGTTTTCCCGGGTATAAATCTTGATTCAGATCCCAACCGTTAATGAGCCCTGCTTTTAACCCATTTTGCCCAATGTTTTCAAAAAGCGGGTTGCTCTGTTTAATTTATTGTCCCGGTAATGCAATGAAAGGTTTTTATAAAAGATGAAAATTTGTTATTCAAATATAAATTTTAAAATCGGATATTTGGATTTTATCAATACCTTTTTAAATTTTTAATTTCGTCTAACTTATACTATTTAAAATGAATATATGTGATATGATTTTTGTATTGCCTAATTTAAACGGAAGTATTCAGGTCCCAGATTCTAAGGAATCAATCGTTATATCCTGTCCTTGCGCTTGCTGGAGTAATATCATTAGAATTATCCTGATGTGAGTCTGCGATCGCCTACCGGAACATTTTCGTTTCGCTGCTCTTTTGTATCTATGTCTTGATCGCCTCCACCACTGCACCACGATGTAGTTTCGAGATAGCCGATGTCCTTGATCAATTCAGTGACTTCTTTCGGCTATCCCTACCGACTGCGCCAGTTTACGTTGGTTGCAGTTAGAGGTTTGCAAAATACATTTTTAAATATTTTAATTTATTTAGTTTTAAATTATACATTAAAAATTAATTCTAACTTATAAAGGTACTATCCTCAATGTTTAGAGAAAACAACGCGAAGGGAAAAATTCCTTTCCCACCGTCGTCCACCCGATCTCCTTATTCATCATTTTTGTTGCGATCGGCCGTCTATCAGACGGACGCTCGTTTTTTACGAAAATAATTGTTCCACCTGTTACACCGTTCATAACTATGTAACAAGGATCAAAACAACCAACATACAAATAATAAATTTACTAACTACATATACTAACAAAAATAATACTACACACACTGGTAAAATTTGTGTATTTATTTGAAGAAATGTAACCTAACTACTAAGGAAGCAAGAAATAAAAGGCTTTTATTTTATTTATTTTTTTTATTTTTTTTATAATATTATTTTTATTATATTTACATGTTAAAAGCGATGCCGGGGTTGATTTTGTTCCAAATTTCAATTTTAATTCATCTAGTTGCTTCGTCGTGGTAACGTAGCTTATTTTTTCATTTCGTTCATCTCAGTCCGCAAATCAGCAGGTCTTTCAATAGTTTCTGTGACATCGACATGGTCGAAGGAACCGGCGGTAATCTATGTAGATCTCGAGCCACAAAAATAGGGATTAAATCCGGTTCTGTAACTTTGAAGACACATATCATATCCTCTAAATCTTTGTGTAATTTACCATTTTTACGTCTTGACACCTTCTTCATGTTTTGTTTTAATAGAAGCAAATAGCAAATTTTTTTGCACATTCTACCTCCTCTTCAGAAAAAGCAGTCGCTGCAAATTCTTATTAAGCTTTCATTGTCACATTACAGAAATTTTATTTTGTATAAATGATAATAATTCACTTATTACAATATTACAGTTCGCACACTTTAGCGTATTCACATTTTGCTCGAATTGTCGCGGATTAGCCATTATCGATCCGTTTCGCTCGCGCGTGCGACGTGCGACTGAATGAATTTTTACGAAACAATAAAAGTGAGTATATGTATTTCGTTGGTTTCTGGCAAGCGCCAACGAATACGTCCTTTGGAAGTGCGTCAGACCCCGCGAGTCGACTCGTCGATGTGTCGGACCTAAAAAAAAAAAAAAAAGGTTTAGCCCCCCATTTGAATCGATTGCGCTGGTTCCGGAGCTGTATCTCTAACCGTTCCAAAGATAGCTTTCGATTAATTACATCTATATAACTAGTCTATTCGCTTATCAGTCACCTCATTAAGCTCCCGCCCGGCCGTATCGCTCACGAACCTACGTCACAGTGCAGTGCCTGTCTCTTTGTCGCTATGTTAAATATAAATACTTAATTCAAATTTCCTGATTTTAATGTGATACAATATTTTGTTTATTAAAACTTCCAATTTAATATATATATTTTCATGAAATCTAAAATAGTTCGATTGTATTTGTTATTATACAATGTGTAGAGAATTGTCAGTGTTAGGGTAATTTATAAAATATGAAATAGAAAAACCCGCAAATTGTTTATAAAAGAGAAGGGAAGGCTATATTAAGGGACGTGTTTGATAGATTAAGTTAGTACGTTGTTATTCTGCCTCTCGTAAGGTGTAAATATTGTCACAGTGTTTTAAGTGTTATAAAAGTCAGTGATATCGCTGTTACTATGGTGTTAAACTTTGCGAGTGTAAAATATAATGCTGAAAGTGGTGTTAAGTCTAAATTGAAATAGGTGTAAAAAAACGTGTGTGGAGCGTATAAGCGCGTAATTGTAATAGGTGTAACAATAAATTGTGATCGTAAGTGCTACCTCTTATGTTCTCCCTCCCTGACATTTTGACAAATGTCAGAATGGATCCAACACCTAAAGATGACTGGTGTTGTAACTACGGCCCAAGCGACCGACCAGAGAACGAGTAGTGACTTGGAACGTGCGCGTGATCGCGATCATAGACGAAAGAATAGACGCAGAAGATATCAATAGCATTGAATCTCGACATCCAGCGGAAATCGTGATTACGGCAACCGTAATAACCGAATTCTTAGTAGAAGAATAATCATAGTCGCAGTCAAAGGACTAGTAGCAGATACCGTCGAAGTCGCAGTAGACATGGACGTAAGGAAGGACGCCTCAGCAGGCGTAGCAGCAGTGCAGCCGTAGCCATAGTCGGGGTTCGGCAAAACTGCAAGCCGTGTTCGTGAGTGGAAAGATCACAGCATGGTGGCCACCAGCTATGACCGTGCGGGTGGCTTCATCTAAAAAGACGACGAAGGTCGTCGTGCTTCAAGTACGCGTCGCCATGAAGGTAAAAATTGTATTATTAGTAATAGTAATGATGGCTCACAATCAGTTTAAATAAAATTTGTTAACGCTCTGTCATCAGCTATGACGAAAATAATACAGAAAAATACCAAAGTACTGTTTTGCACAATTCCAGAATTCAATCCTTCATCTAAAAGTCAAAAATATGTCAATGTGTTAAACAAGATAAATGAATGTTCTAAAAATTTTCGGGTGGTCTGAGATCAAACTGTTCATTTTGCTTTGTCTAAACTAGTGGATTGGCAAAGAAAAGGTACGAAAGTTTGCCTTCACTTTTATATACATTGGTCTGAGTGGCAAATTAAGTTATTAGATGCTTTTCCTTGCCAAGAAAACTATGGACAGCTTTTAAATGACATGCTCTGTAAACGCGCCAAGTTTGGCGACCCGTTAGAAGAATATTTCTATGAAAAATGTGTATTGTTGAGTCGTTGTGGTATAAGCGGAAGAAAGGCAGTAGACTGTATTATTTTTGGTATGATGACAGAGCAATTAGGATGGGTGCAGAAGCGGCACAATATGATGATCCTAATAAGTTATTAACATTTTTAAGAATATTAAGATGAGTAAGCGTCGTAGATAAAAAACGTTTTTAATGTTTTCGAATAATATTGTAAGTAGTTTGAAAAAAGTACCTTTTGAAAGACGTTCAAACCTTACTTGTTATAACTGTGGTCAATCTGGACACCCATAGTTCTAAATGTAGTCAGCCAATCAAACGATGTGTCAAATGTCATCTTATAGGTCATACACTAACGATTGTAATAAGAAAGACGCGTAAATGAACAAAATCAAAACGTAACCGAAAGCAGTAATACGATTCATAATGATAAAACAGTTTTGAATATCAATAGTAAGAGTGACGATACAAATTTTTATAAACGCGCTCTTGTTAACGGAATTGCTTTTGAATTCATTCATTGATCTAGGTGTAGAAAAACTTTATTAAGGGACAAGAGGCCCGTTAGCATATTAAGTACTTGGAATAAGGAGGAAATAGTCTTTGATAGGTTTCGGTAATTCTACGGTTACGCCGATAGGTAGTTCTGATATTCAAATTATTATTGATGGCGTTTCAGCTATAACGAAGTGCTTAAGTAGCCTACTTAATTTTTACCTAGATATCCACTTTTGGTTGGTCATTCTTATACGGAACAAGCACATATTATTATGCTTAAGACTTATGATACCTTAAAATAATGTCTAATCAAAATGATAATACAGCGGAGGAAAAATATGTTATAAAATTAAAACATAATATCGCTGTTTTGCATTAAAACAAAAAACAGTTATTATGTGTATGAAGAAACACACAGCGTTGATTGAAGAAGCAGTCTCCTAATTTCGCCTATTTTCATATATAAATGGTTTAACTTACCAATAGTCTTCGATATACTTCCTCTTTCACTTCTGCAGAGACGTACGTCATCTATTCTCTGTGGCGACGTGCTGTCATCTATCACTCATAGAAGTCTTCATAACTCACCAGCAAGAACCTTGCTGCAACGCTGTGTGTTTCTTCATACACATAATAACTGTTTTGTTGTAATGCAAAACAGCGATATTATGTTACTTCGAAACACACAGCGTTGATTGAAGACCTGTTTGTTTACTGCTGGTTGAAAGAGAATGTATGCAGACAACGGATGCAGACGCTATGTGATCTTCAAGACAATTAAAATTAATATACATATGTTAAAAGTGAATTTTTTAATTTACCTATAAAACATTAAAATGTTTCAAATAACCCACTAACACTGTTCACCCTAATAAGACATTTCTTACCATCCTGTTTAATAAAATTTTACTGGTGATTTTTCTTTAATTATTTCATCATAAAACCTTTATTTAATGGTATAAGCTTGTCTCTAAGTTACAACAAAGTATTGTATAATAAATATCAAAATATCCTCTCAATTAATTTAGGATGTTTATATAATAAACCCATACTGTATCAATTTAATAATATCTATTATTAAATTTATTATTATTAAACATAATTATTACATTTAAATCTAAAATATCTATTATTATTAAACCATAATCATTATATATTAGAAAATTATTCACAAAAAATCTCTTTTGAAATTATTAACTTTTGAAATTTTCAATTCTTTCAATAAGTTTCTTACTGTTTACTTATGTGAAACTTTTAGTTCTTGCAGTATACCTGAAATATATCATTATTACATCTCTTAAAAATCTTCTTTTATTGTCAAAGTAGTTGTCTCTTTGACTCTGTAGCCCATCATTTAATAAATAAAATTTATTTAATCATTATTATTATCAAATGCTGCTGCTGGCTTTCTTGCTGACAAGAGAAAAATGTCTCTTTCAAAATTAAGACCATTTAAGTGGTTGAATGTGGTTGGTTTAATAAAATTCAATTTGATACAAAAATCCCACATAAAAATTCAACTGATTGTCCTTCAAACATTTGAACCTAAAAATAAAATGATTACTGACTGATATATTAGATGTTCTGATACATCACAATGTGAGAGTACAACAAAATAATATTATGTTGTAGCACAATTTACTTTTGCTTTGGTTCAGAAAATTATAATTACAATGTATAGTAACCACTGTCATGTTCAAGCCTGTCACATTAGCACCCCTGCCATCATGTTATAATACATATACATTCAGTTTTACTTGTCTATATCAAGTCTGGTTTCTTTTACCAATTTCTGTTTTAATAACAATCAAATATGGTATTTCTTTTCAATTCCTAATATTTATTTATTATTTCAAGTATTCTGTTTAAATAAATACCATTACAGGGGAAGGGGCCAGAACAAAGCCAAAGTGTATATTGATCGAACTCACACCTTCAGTTTTTTGTTTTATTGTATCTTTCTGATTTTTTCTAATCTTTAAGGGACTTGTTTCATGGTCCTTCTATTTTAATGCCTAGCCTACAGCTAGGTTCTCAATATGTAAGTCCCTTATATAGTGACCGTGACTAAGTATCTATAGTACAAAGTTTGTCCTCTGTTATGTTTTTTGGTTTTGATAATTAGCTATGAATTATTAAGATACCCACAACTTGTGTCACCTTTATAATAAAAAGTAATAGTAAAGTCGGGTAAGTTGATATCATGTCATGAACTTATTGTTATTAAAGTTATTGAAAATAATAATGATGTGTATAAATATCATATCCTCTTGGATCTGGGAACAACAGATGTTAGTCATACATGTCCTCCTATGAAAATTGTATGTCAGTCTTTGGTGTCTCATATCCAGTTTGGAAATAAAGCTAAAGCTGTAAGTCCTTAGTGACGTTTAGTCGCACACTGGCCGACCATTTGTACAGAGAAATAATCCACGTCTAGGACGCTCCATATTAAATAAGGCCTCCGGAGCCTGGAGCAACAGAGTGTTATTTGGACATGACTTCCTTGAATAGTGCATCTCAGTCTCTTGCATCTCACCCATTTTTTTGGAATATAAAAAGCTGTAAGTCCTTAGTGACGTTAGTCAGCACAGCGGCCCGACCATTTGGACAGAGAAAAACGTCTAGGACGCTCCATATTAAATAAGGCCCCCCGGAGGCCTGGAGCAACAGATGCCATTACGGCATGTAAACGGTGGTCAGCTTTGTATCTCTCGATAGCTCTAACACGTCAGAGTGATGATCAAACGATCTGCCAACTTGCAGATATATCATCAACTTTAAATAGTTAATACCTGGGTCTGTCCTTAATTTTCGAGTATACCATAAAATAAAATTACTTTGACACTTTTATATAGTACCATATTCACATTCTGAAAGCTTATTTTCCTTGTGCATACTGTTATATAAATATTGAACTTTTCTATTAATCTGCATGCCACCTATCACATCTGATTTATCCAGAACCCTGCTTTCCTGAGGTAAAGCACATTCAGGTGGACTACTCAACCTACATACACTGCAGTTTTGTTGAGAAATAGAATTACAGGTGGTTGTATAGAGACTAAGATACAATTCTTATGATTTGACTTCCTACTAAGTTTATTATTGGGCAGTTGCCCAGTTCTGTCAAGTAACTACTTAACTCACATGTGCTGTGGTCTACTTGAGACAATTGACTTTCTACTAAGTCAGTTAGTGGCCCACTGTGACTATTGGCTAATATAAGTATTGGTTAATATGCATAAAGATACCACTTTTCCACATCTGCCTGAACAATCAAAGGCAATCGCAGAAGAATTTGTGATCCATAACAACCTGCACACTTCTTTTTCTTTAGAAGTTAGGGTACACACATAATTTCACACACAATTTAATTTTGAGTGCTCATTAAACAACCAATAATACATAATCTCATAGATTTTTATGAATTTTGTCTACTGAAAGCAATTTCAGTTTTGTAGCTGTATCAAAGACATTTCAATGTTTAATGATTAACTCAACAGCCAAAATGTAGGATTAGTTTACTATTTCCGAAATATTAATTGTTAATGTCAAATCTGTCCTGATCAATTGCCAGCATAAAATCTGTTGGGATACACAACAACATATAAATGCCAGGTGATATGCCCGTGTTTTTCTAAGACAATCTACAGTTCGTAAACATGTAACTGTCCTGGGAAGCTCCCAGCAGGTCAAAGAAGATGAATATATACTAAAGAGTCTCCTGGTTTTAATGATCCTCTGGGTGCAGTATAACAATAAACATAAATTGTGTATTATAATAATAATAATAATATTATATATATATATATATATATATATTCTTTTTTTTTTTTTTTTTTAATAGAGTATTATTATTAATAAACATAGAAGTGAGGCCTATGTCTACCTTTTTTCGACCAAGACGGTATAATTTGCAACTATGCATTCTTTCAATTGCAATAATATATAATTTTTATTAATATATTTATTTCTTTATTCATTATTTCATTCTATCCAATGGAGTTTCCTTTTCTGTTCTATCATCTTCTTTATTTATTATTATTTTGTATTTAAATTAATATCTTATATGATCTATTTCCTATACTTATATGTCTATACCATTTTATTATGTATGAAAAAATACATACACTACATGTATTACTGTCACTTTAAATTATTATAACTTTGATCAAAACTCTGTTAATTTCACCTATTACACTTAAGACACAAAATCACACACTTTATAATTACCATGACTTCATTCTTCTGAAGACCTGGAATCCAAGTAATGTAGTATAGGTCACAGTCAGGCCCAAGCAAAACAATTTTATTTAATATTAGATATCTCTCACAGCATTTATTTAGCTTCATTTTTATTAAAGTTACACAACTCCCTGTTAAACTTACTAATTTCAAAAGCTGGAGTAAATCTGCAAAACCATTACAGACTGGTTCCCTGTAGTCTTTAGTCACTTATTGACAGTAGTCAACCTTTGTCTGTTTATCGCAATACTACCATTCTTATTCAAACACATTTTTTAGCGACAGATTACATTCTTTATGTCACTAAGCTGTAGCTCTGTTATAGATAACACAGAATTATCACAAAAAAATCCTATAAGAAATAAAATTAACACCAAATCGTTGGTGTTCGTACACAATAATTGATAATAAAATTCAAATTCGAATATACTTCATTCAAGTAGTAAATAGACATTTATTGTCAACTGAATATAGAGCCACCACCGGCCCAAGGAGCAGTTCTGTTGCCTAAGAGCTAAAAAACGGCGCTCTTTTAAATAAAAGTTACAATTTTAAAACAATGTAATTGCAGCTATGCTCCAAAATTATTATTTACATAGGTACATGTTATTATTACACTCTGTAATGCAAGTAATTATACATAGAATATATAGAAGCTTTAATATAACTTTTTATAGTTATCATAAACATTCTAGATCTGTTGTATATTATGTACAGTAAAGTAACTTAATAAGTGTAAGGTAACCAAGCCTATGTTAAATAGACTGTTTTACAAGACATTATCGAAATAATATCGAGCGTGACTTTTAATGTATAATATTTCATCAAAATATCGTATAGATATCTCTAATAACATTCAGTAGCTGTGTAATAGCTTATATGCTGAAATATAACTTACCAGTCTCAATTAGACTACTGTTATAATCTAAGTATCAGAAGTTTTGTACCTTGCCTTTTGAACTCCTTATATAGTAAAGGGGGCTTACTTTTTTTCTTCTCATTTTTCGTAAGTTAGGAAAAAATTGCTAAAAACTTTAAGGGCCTGTTGGCCATTTTGAATTCTGAAAACAGCAACTTTCCTTTTTCCTGTACTTTCTGAATTATATATATTCATTTTGCGAGACAACAGCACAAATATAAACTAAACTGCGTAATATAAAAATATTTTACACAAAATTTGTCATTAATATTAAATCTATCAAAGATAAATTTTGTTATTTATAATTTTTGCATCCGATCGCGGCAAAATTATAAGACGCTATGAGTGATAGATGACAGCACGTCGCCACAGAGAATAGATGACGTACGTCTCTGCAGAAGTGAAAGAGGAAAGTATATCGAAGACTATTTGGTAAGTTAAACCATCTTATATATGAAAATAGGGCGAAATTAGGAGACTGCTTCTTCAATCAACGCTGTGTGTTTCGCAAGTAACATAATACAACGATTAGTGGTACGGTAATAGCAGATGTTTATGTGTGAGCCAAATTACAATGGTGAATTGTTTTATAGAAGGTGGAAGCAAGGTTAGAACCGTGTAAGGAATATTTTGTTTTTAAAGGATTATATAATTTTAAACGATGGAAGTGGTAAGCTGATTCTAAAATGTGGATCTCATTAAATGTTAACTTACTTAAAGACTATAAAATAGCTAGAGCTTCAAAATTTCATATAACGATAGTCCTACTTGTGTTAAAAATTGATGAAACAACAAAGAATATTTTAAATAAACAAGCCAACGATAGAAATAACATAGAAATAGGAAATGAACAAATAATAATAAACAACAACATAGATATTTCTTATAAGACAAAACTGAAGGATTTACTAAATGAATATAGAAACTGTTTTGCTTTTAATTTAAAAGAATTAGGATGTACAAAAGATGGTGAGCTAGCAATTAAATTAACCGATAACATTCCGGTAGTATACAGACCCTATCGTTTATCGTTTAACGAAAAAAGAGAAGTAAGAGAAACACCTTAACTGATTTACTTAATGTCCCATTTCACCTTTATGCTGATGATTTACAAAATTTATGTATCGTCTCCCGTTGAAGCCATCTCAGAAGCTATTGAACGAATTAATCGCAATCTGCAAATAATATTGGAATGGAGCAAATCTTATGGCTTAAACTTAAATCCCCACCAAATCTCAAACCATAATTCTAATCTTGCCGTGTGAATCCCAGCCTAGAATAGGATCATCCTGGTACTGGTGGTGTCGTAAGAGGCGACTAAAGTACGTGTGGTAGAGT
Organism: Heliconius sara; assembly: GCA_917862395.2. NCBI lineage: Eukaryota > Metazoa > Arthropoda > Insecta > Lepidoptera > Nymphalidae > Heliconius > Heliconius sara. The sequence goes on from CAKJTV020000255.1 coordinate 22,549, forward strand.
CACGTCGCCAGCATTGGCAACACGCATGGGCAGACTCGACCGGATACATTACCACCCCCGGCATTTAAAACCAGCGTGAAGTAGTGGCCTTTATGCCACTGCGTTTCGCATCAGGTAATGCCGTGGCCCCCGGCGCCCAACCCATCTTAATAGGCCGGCAAACGCACCTGTAGCTCCTCTGGGTTGCACGGGGGCCGTGGGCGGCGGTAATCAATTACCATCAGGTGACCCGCACGCTCGTTTGCCGTGTCTTCTTCCCATAAAAAAAAAAAACCATAATTATTGGGCACACAAAAACAAGTAGCAAAATTAAATATACACATCTATCACCTGTATGTATGATTGTACCCCTATTTCTTAACAAAATCCGTTAAAAATTGGGGTATTACCATGGATAACACGTTATCTTGGACACTGCATGTTTCAAATATTAGCCGAAAGATATTTGCCACAAATGGGTTCGCTAAGAAGATGGAAAATTTTCTACCAATTAAAACGAAAAATTTCATTAGCCACTTCTCTCCTTCTTCCCATTATCGACTATGCCGATTCCTGTTACCTTGACTTATCACAAATACACCTAGATAAACTAGAGCGCCTACAAAATCCCTGTATCAGATACATTTTTAATTTGAGAAAATTCGATCATATATCCTCATATCGCAAATAAGCTACAATGGTTGACGGTTCGGCATCGTCGATATTTCATGTACTTTTGCACTCTTTATTCTATTCTTTTCCATCCTAACACTCCTCACTACCTTAAGGAGCGCTTCGCAGTCCTTGGATCCGATACCCCACTTCATATCAACCTCCGCTCCAAAAGCGACAATAAGTTAAAGGTACCTATGTGTTTCAATGATTCCTTCACTATAAAAAAGCGTCTTTTTGTGGAATGACTTACCATCTTCTATCTGTCACAGTAAATCCGTTCACGTCTTTAAAAAATCCTTGAAGCAGTACTATTTGGCAAAACAAAATAATATTTAGTATGTATTTGTATATATGTAATGAAATGTACGTAATGTTAGTATGTATATATGTACCTATATGTGTATGTATGTGATATATATATGTATGTATGTGTGTATGTATGTATGTATTATGTATATATGTGTATGTATATATGTAGTATGTGTGTATGTATGTGTATATGTATATTTATGTATATATGTATATATATATGTATGTGTATATATATGTATACATATTCTGTATTTATTATATGTAACTATATCACACCTATAATGTTGTATATTATTTTTTGTCTCATAAATATTGTTATTATTAACAACTTTTACTGCACTACACGGTTTCTATATTATTATTTTATTGTAAATGTTTACGCCCAAGGTTACCTGTAAGAGATCACTAATAGTGATAAGGTCGCCTTTGCATGCCAGTTTTATTTCTACAATTAAGGATTCTATTTAGTTTTTATGTACTTATAGTTTGTGTGTGCAATAAAGAATTTTATCTATCTATCTAAGAGAAATGATTAAAGAAAGGATGAATGCAGGGATTATACGTGAATCGAGCTCTCAGTTTGCTAGTCCTATAATAATTGTTAAGAAGGAAACAGGGGATAAGAGACGTTGCGTAGACTTTAGAGCCCTGAATCGAAAAACATTTAAAGAACATTATCCATTACCCCGTATCGAAGATCAGCTAGATAGTTTATCAGGTTTTAAGTATTTCACTACATTGGATCTTGCATCTGGGTATTATCAAGTGCCAATATGTGAGGAAAGTAGACATAAAACTGCTTTTGTCACTCCCGAGGGGCAGTACGAGTTTAACAGAATGCTTTTGGTTTGGCCAATGCTCCAGCAGTCTTTCAAAGAGTCATAAATAAATTTTAAGTAAGGCTACGGTAGGTACTGCTATGGCGTACATGGACGATATAATTATCCCATCTAAAACTATAGAAGGGGGTTTAAATAAATAAAAACTATTTTAGAATTGTTAAAATGTTCCGGTTTAACATTAAAATTATCAAAATGTAACTTTTCATGAATTGTGTCGATTTTTTGGGTTTTGAATTATCAGAAAATGGTATTAAGCCAGGTTCAATAAAAACTGATGCAGTGACCAATTTTCCTCAACCAAGAACGCAACAAAATGTAAGGCAGTTTTTGGGTTTAACTAGTTTTTTTAGGCGATTTATAAAAAACTTTTCCATTATTGCAAAACCTCTTACTCAATTGCTAAAAAAGATAGTAAAATTAATTGGACTAATGAACAGGACGAAGCATTTACGCAGCTAAAATTAGCCTTAATTCAGAGACCAACTATGGCTCTCTATGATCAAAACGCGGAAACGGAAGTACACACAGATGCGTGTAAAATAGGTATTGGTGCTATGTTACTTCAACGATCTGATTCAGGTTCGTTTCGTGCGGTAGCTTATTTTAGTCGTCAAACTTCGCATGATGAGCAACGATATACCTCGTATGATTTGGAAACATTGGCGGTAATTTCTGCATTACAGCGCTTTAGAGTTTACCTACTTGGTCTAGAGTTTAAAATTGTGACGGATTCATTAAGGGCAACATTTGAAAAACGCGACCTTATCCCACGAGTAGCTCGCTGGTGGAGCCAGCTTCAAGAGTTTAATTGCCACATTGAATATAGGCCTGGCAGTAAAATGAGCCACGCAGATGCTTTAAGTCGTAATCAAATTTCAGATGATAAAAAAGGAACAGATATAGTTAACTCCGTATGTCAAATAAATTCAAATGACTGGTTAGCAACAGTACAAAGTGCTGATCCAAAATTAAAACGCATAATTGACATTTTGAAAGAAAAACAAACCGAAGAAATAACTGATATAAAAAATAATTATCGTTGTATTAATGAACACTTGTATAAAAAAACTGATTCCGGGTTAAAATGGTTGTTCCTAAGGCTTCACGGTGGAGAATAGTTAAACAGAGTCATGATGACATTGGTCATGTTGGAATAGATAAGACAATGGAGGGTGCATGCCAGTCACCTCCACGTGGTGCACCCTGGGCATGGCCTGCAACCGTGTTTCGGTTTGAATTGCGATTGCAGGCCATGGCGAACGACTGGCAAGCGGGAATCAAGAATATAGGAGTTTTTGTATTGATGGGATTGGGATTTTGTCATTTGGCTCGCTCCTGGTATTCTCTGACTAGCAGAGTTGACTGTGTGAGCGGCCATATGGCAATCATGCAGAAGTGTCTGCTGGGATTGAGAGGAGACTACCTCGTTAAAAAATCACCCTGAATCTCAAGGTCTCGCGTGCCGAGGAGAGCATGGCCAGAGGGTATCTGGTCTCTAGCGCTCAAAAGGGACCTCACCCTATAAAAGGAATATATGATATGGCAAAAGAAAAGAATACACTACCCCAGGGAGGTACCGGTTGCTCTGCAGCCGGAGAATCCTCCACAGAAACTTTGAGTTCTGTCTGCCCCGCGAATCTGGGGGGGCACCTGATTGCCATTGCGTTGAATCCAACGCCAAGAACAAAAGAGATTGGAGAGTTTTGTAATGTGGAGGCATTTGATGCCCAGACCACATCCAGTATCAATAGGGAGAAAGAGATCACCACCCCTATAACATTAGGAGGAACTGAGGCTCGTAAAACGTCCGTTATCAATGAGAAAAGAGTCAGAGTCGGAATCAGCCTCAAGTTCTAAGGCAATGGCACCGCCTAAAGTGCCTAAAAGTCGGAGAGGAAGAGGAGGAAGATCCCGGAGAGTGCGTCATAGTACAAGTGATCGCGCTATAGTTGCAAATATATCGGAGGGATCAAACGTCGGGGAGACTGATAGCGATTTTTCCCAGCTAGGTTCATTGGATATGGACACTCGACGAACGGCTACGGAGGATTCCGTAGATACGGAGGATGAGTTATTTAACTCTTCTGTTCCTCCAGTAGTTACTAAAGCAAAGAAAATCTTCCAGCAGTCAGCGAGCTGGTTAAAGAAATGCAAACAAAGGCGACATGTGAACTAAGTGAATGTGTGAAGAAGAACCTATTAGCTGTAGAAAAAGTAACGGACCGATCTCGTAATTTAAAGGGTAGCTTCGTTCATAGCCTACGCTTAGCAGCGATTACTGTAGAAGCAGCATTTCAGGAATTAGCAAAGCGTGTTTCTATTGATGAAAATGTAGCTAGGTTAGAGCGAGAGAATGGTGAATTGCGTGCACAGATTTGCATTATGGATGCGAAATTCAACAAACTCTCAGAGGAGTTAAATTTGCTCCGAACTCAGAATAGCTCGATTGCTACAAACGTGTGTTCCCAATCTACACACGGCAAAGTGTCGTCTGTACAACGCCAAACTTCTACCCTCCAATAAATGTTGCGCCAAATATTGCCCGCTCTTCAAGCTTAAAGAAAAGCGGTGAAGTTCTTTGACTTTCGCGATTATTACACATATTAAATGAAACTAATTTAACCGGATTAATCGCGTATATTTAAGATTTTACATTTGGAAACCCGACGTTTCGAACACTTTACAGTAGTCCGTGGTCACGGGTAGACTGAGGTGGCATTCGTCTGTCAGTTGATATAATTATCATATCAAACTACCGCCAGCGATTTCTTAATTGCCTCGCGTACTGCCCTGGATTCCTGCAGAATGAGCTGATAGTATCTTGCCCTCTGGTATGGTGGGTTTGAGACTTCAATGATTTTATGAGTGGGTCCCAGGTGGTAGAAAGTTTCCAGCCATCCTCTCTATTGAAATTAGGATGTTTTTGTATTTCAATAGCCTCACGGATCATCCGAGGAATGAATCTATTTTCCTTAGCGAGGATTTGAGGATTATCAAACCTAATGTAGTGGCTGGGTTTATCCGCAGTATGCTCACACACAGCTGACTTCGATACATGCCCATTCTTGATATCTGAGATGTGTTCCTTCACCCTAACACCGATGCTTCTCTTTGTTTGACCAATGTATGATAAGCCACAATCACAGTCTAGTTTGTATACACCTGCACTCTGTAAAGGAATATTACTTTTTATTGGTCTCAAGAATTGGCTCACTTTCCTGTTAGGCTTGAATATGGTTTTTATTGAAGCTCTTCTTAAAATGTTGCCAATCCTGTCTGTAACCCCCTTCACATATGGTAGAAATGCAGGCTGTCTCTCTACTGTGGGTGGCTTGTTGGTATTCTGAGAACGCTGGCGGGGAACTGGCAGCTTGTTCTGACGAAGAGTATTCTTCACCTGGCGAAGCTCGTCCCCTAGGTGTTCAGCGTCACAGAGGTGGTGGGCTCTCTGAAACAAAGATTTGCCAACGGTAGATAACTGTGTAGGGTGATGGTGAGATTCACCATTGAGGTATCTATTGGTGTGCGTGGGTTTCCTATATACTGTGTGGCCTATTGTGCCATTGGGATTTCTAATGACTAAAACATCTAGAAAAGCTAGGGAATTATTTGCCTGTAATTCTACTGTAAATTTAATATTGTCATTAATAGAATTGAGGTGGTTTAAGAATATATAAATACTGTCCGTAGGTAAAATGGTGAAAGTGTCATCTACGTACCGCTTATATATCCTAGGTAGACAGGGTGCAGAGCTAAGAGCCATCTCCTCAAAGTCCTCCATGTATATATCTGCTATTACCGGGGACACAGGCGAACCCATAGCAATGCCATCTATTTGTAAATAGAATTCTTGATTGAACATAAGATATCCAGATGTGAGGCAATGTTCCAAAAGTTCAAGATATTCTATAGGCATATTGTTATCCTCTAGCTTCTTTTTGACAATCTTGATGCAGTCCTTGATGGGAATACTAGTGAACAGTGACTGGACATCAAAACTGACCATGGTTTCATTGTTAGCTAACTTAAGGTCTTTCAGTCCGCTAACAAAATGGTAAGAGTCCCTGACACAAGATGTTGTGTGGCCACGCAGTGGAGAAAGTACTTTGGCGACATGTTGAGCCAGCTTATACGTCGGCGTATCGATTTGGCTGACTATTGGTCGAAAAGGTACATCTTTTTTGTGTATTTTTGGTAACCCATACAACTTTGGAGGTTTTACACAACTAGGCACGAGAGATTTAATGTCGAGATGTAATGTTTTCGCGTGTTTTTTGATTAAATCGGATGTCTTTTTAAGTATTTTTGTTGTAGGGTCTTTATCAACAATTTTATACGTTTTTTGATCCGATAGCAATATTGACATTTTTTGTATATACTCGTCGGTGTCCAGTATAACCGTCGCGTTACCTTTATCGGCTTTGAGGACTGTTATATCCTCGTTTTTACGTAGCTTACTAAGAGCCCGAGATTCATCACGAGAAAGATTTGATTTTGGTGGTTTACTACGGCGCAGTAAAGATGATATATCTTGGCGAATAACTTCAGAATCTTCCTTCAAAATCTGGTTTTTATATAAACAGTCCTCAACGTTAGTTATTATTTCCTCGATAGGTAGTTTTCTAGGCGCCGGCGCAAAGTTAAAACCTTTATTTAACACCTCAATAGTCGAACGATCGAAAGTTTGTTTTGACAGATTGACAACTGACGTTTGCGTTGCCTGTGTAGAAGTCACGGTGTTACCATAGACATTTTTCCGTTCGGATTTTGATTCGAGATTTTGGTACTTTCGAATTTGTCTAATTTTATATTGATTATATTTATTTTGCGCGCGTTTATTAGTAAATTCTACACATTGATGGAAATCTGTCTTTGAAAAACACGTCTCAATATCGTTGCTTAAGGCTTTTATTTGTCCGTCGAATCGATTCAAATCATAACGGTGTTCTTTTATGAGTTGACATAATAATTTTTTACTTGCCTGACTGAGTATCTTTTTGCAATATTTAAAAGATTTGCAAATGAAGTATGCGGCACTAAGAATTAATTAGATATTATTGAGTACTATTTTTTTTTCATTGCAATACCATCACCATATCCAAACACAATACGTCGACTGAGTACTAAACAAAACGTCAAGATATCACATCGTTAAATTTCTAATAAATGCGCGCAAATAAATATAATGGCAAAAAAATTAACTCAAGTCGAAAGTAAAAATTATTATGTCAACTCCAAACGAAACCTGTCTATTGGAATCGACTTCTACGGACAAATAAAGCTAAGCAACGATATTGAGACGTGTTTTTCAAAACAGATTTCCTCAATTGTAGAATTTACTATAACGCGCCAAAAAATATATCATAAATAACAATCGAAGTCCAATCCGATCAAATCCCACGGAAAGCTATGGTAACACCGTGACTTCTCACGCACGCAACTCATTGTCAAACTGTCAACAACTTTGATGTTCGACTATTGGGTGTTAATAAAGTTTACTTGCCCGCGCTAAAACTACCTATCGAGAATAACTACGTTGAGACTGTTATATAAACAGATTGAAGAGATTCTGAAGTTATTCGCCAAGATATATCATCTTTACTGCGCCGTAGTAAACCACCAAAATCAAATCTTTCTCGTGATGAATCTCGGGCTCTTAGTAAGCTACGTAAAAACGAGGATATAACAGTCCTCAAAGCCGATAAAGGTAACGCGACGGTTATACTGGACACCGACGAGTATATACAAAAAATGTCAATATTGCTATCGGATCAAAAAACGTATAAAATTGTTGATAAAGACCCTACAACAAAAATACTTAAAAAGACATCCGATTTAATCAAAAACACGCGAAAACATTACATCTCGACATTAAATCTCTCGTGCCTAGTTGTGTAAAACCTCCAAAGTTGTATGGGTTACCAAAAATACACAAAAAAGATGTACCTTTTCGACCAATAGTCAGCCAAATCGATACGCCGACGTATAAGCTGGCTCAACATGTCGCCAAAGTACTTTCTCCACTGCGTGGCCACACAACATCTTGTGTCAGGGACTCTTACCATTTTGTTAGCGGACTGAAAGACCTTAAGTTAGCTAACAATGAAACCATGGTCAGTTTTGATGTCCAGTCACTGTTCACTAGTATTCCCATCAAGGACTGCATCAAGATTGTCAAAAAGAAGCTAGAGGATAACAATATGCCTATAGAATATCTTGAACTTTTGGAACATTGCCTCACATCTGGATATCTTATGTTCAATCAAGAATTCTATTTACAAATAGATGGCATTGCTATGGGTTCGCCTGTGTCCCCGGTAATAGCAGATATATACATGGAGGACTTTGAGGAGATGGCTCTTAGCTCTGCACCCTGTCTACCTAGGATATATAAGCGGTACGTAGATGACACTTTCACCATTTTACCTACGGACAGTATTTATATATTCTTAAACCACCTCAATTCTATTAATGACAATATTAAATTTACAGTAGAATTACAGGCAAATAATTCCCTAGCTTTTCTAGATGTTTTAGTCATTAGAAATCCCAATGGCACAATAGGCCACACAGTATATAGGAAACCCACGCACACCAATAGATACCTCAATGGTGAATCTCACCATCACCCTACACAGTTATCTACCGTTGGCAAATCTTTGTTTCAGAGAGCCCACCACCTCTGTGACGCTGAACACCTAGGGGACGAGCTTCGCCAGGTGAAGAATACTCTTCGTCAGAACAAGCTGCCAGTTCCCCGCCAGCGTTCTCAGAATACCAACAAGCCACCCACAGTAGAGAGACAGCCTGCATTTCTACCATATGTGAAGGGGGTTACAGACAGGATTGGCAACATTTTAAGAAGAGCTTCAATAAAAACCATATTCAAGCCTAACAGGAAAGTGAGCCAATTCTTGAGACCAATAAAAAGTAATATTCCTTTACAGAGTGCAGGTGTATACAAACTGTGTTGTGGCTTATCATACATTGGTCAAAACAAAGAGAAGCATCGGTGTTAGGGTGAAGGAACACATCTCAGATATCAAGAATGGGCATGTATCGAAGTCAGCTGTGTGGTGAGCATACTGGCGGATAAACCCAGCCACTACATTAGGTTTGATAATCCTCAAATCCTTGCTAGGAAAATAGATTCATTACTCGGATGATCCGTGAGGCTATTGAAAGACAAAAACATCCTAATTTCAAGAGAGAGGATGGCTGGAAACTTTCTCTACCACCATGGGACCCACTCATAAAATCATTGAAGTCTCAAACCCACCATACCAGAGGGCAAGATACTATCAGCTCATTCTGCAGGAATCCAGGGCAGTACGCGAGGCAATTAAGAAATCGCTGGCGGTAGTTTGATATGATAATTATATCAACTGACAGACGAATGCCACCTCAGTCTACCCGTGACCACGGACTACTGTAAAGTGTTCGAAACGTCGGGTTTCCAAAATGTAAAATCTTAAATATACGCGATTAATCCGGTTAAATTAGTTTCATTTAAAAAGCGGTGAATCTGGGCTTATGGAACAGATAGGGATGTTGATAGAGCAAAAATTAGCAGCATTTAAAGCAGAGATTTTTCCTGATAGAGTTATTAGGCCTCCTTTAAGGCAATCCATTTTCGCCTCGCAAACTCCAGCAGCTGTTGATGCTAATGTTGAAGAACATGCGGATGTTCAACCAAGTTCTAAAAACAGGAAAAAGCGTGGGCCGAAAAAGTCTGTACACCCACAAATTATTGATCTACCACCAGTGTCTGTTTCTCAAGAAATACAGGCATCAACTTCACAGCCTTCGACTCAAACTTGGGCGACAGTGACTAAGAAGAAGGCATATCCAAAGACAAAATAAAGAACAAAGTCCGAAGACCAAATGAACGCTCAAAGACACATAATCGGCAGTTACCTAGGCTACCAGCCTCTGCAGCAATTTCCTGTCACGGTACCCGAAGGCTCAGCCTTAACATATACCGAAGTGATGACAACAGCGAAAAGTAAGATTCGTCTGAGTGACCTTGGCATCGAAAATTCAAAGCAAAGAGGGCTTTGACTGGAGGCTTAATCCTAACAATAGGCGGCGTAGACAATGAAATCAAAGCCCGACTTGTTGGCGAACACTATGCGTAACGCAGCTGCTGATCTAGGGTGGTGAAGATAGCTCGTCCAAACAAAATGGGCGAACTCCGCATTTTGGATTTGGACGACGCCGTACCCCACAAGAGGTTGCATTAGCGATCGCTGAATCAGGTGGTTGTTTAGTGGAAAACGTGAAAGTTGGTGAGATTCGTCGGGCTGGGTGCCCGACGGTGCCTCACTAGGGACCGTATGGGTGCGATGCCCCGTGACTGCTGTCCGAAAATTGGCAGAGTTAACGCGACTTCGAGTGGGCTGGATTTCGGCACGAGTTGAGCTCTTAGAACCAAGACCTCTCCAGTGCTATCGATGTTTTGAAAAGGGTCACGTTGGACGAATGTGTTCTAGTGGAATCGATAGGAGTGACCGTTGTTTTACATGTGGTGAGCCTGGTCATAAAGCCAGAACATGTAGTGCGAAATCACCAAAAATGCCTTATTTGTGCGGATCTCGGAAGACGTGCAGACCATAGAATGGGCACTAAACTGTGCTGTCCGCCAAATAAGAAGCAGAGAAAAATGAAGACCTCAATTGATACTGATGTGACGAACGCCAAGGCTACGACTTTATCGGAGCCCAGGCAGTTGGAGACAATGGAGGCATAGCAATGACACCCATACGAGTTCTTCAAGCCAACATAAACCACTGCCGTAGCGCTCAGCATCTCCTCATGCAGAGTATTACGGAGTGGTCTGTTGGGCTTGCTGTGGTTGCAGAACCATACAATATCCCCGATCACCCTCGCTGGTTTGGGGATGAATCTGGTACCGTAGGTATATTTTGGGGTGGTGGAGACCGTGTTCCAACTTGCTCGCTTCTAGAAAAAGGTCAAGGATATGTAGCAATACAGTGGGGTACTTTGGCTGTAGTAGGCTGTTACATCTCCCCTAACACATCTCTTTCCGATTACGAAGATACCTGGATAGACTGGTCAGTTCACAGATGTATACCCCGTCCGTTGATTGTCTTGGGAGACTTTAATGCCCATGCTAGGGCGTGGGGAAATAGCAGAGATAACGCAAGAGGAGAAATAATTCTTGAATGGGCAGCGAGTCTAGATCTACGGCTATTAAACCGAGGAACAGAAAGTACTTGTGTGAGGTGGCAAGGAGAGTCCATCGTGGATCTAACTTGGGCAACTCCTGCAGCCCTTCGCTTGCTGTCGAATTGGCGTGTGGCAGAAGAACTAGTAACCCTTTCTGACCACCGCCATATAATTTTCGATGTGTCCATTCGACGGCACCGCAACCGCTCTACTTATTTACGTAGGACAGGCGGCGCATTGCTTCGATGGTCACTTAAGAAGTTAAATAAGGATTACCTCCAAGCTGCTGCCATTGTTGCATCTTGGCCAGTAAATAATCCAGAAGTTTTTGTCGACCCCGAGTGTGAAGTTGCTTGGTTTAGGGATACAATGGTGTGGGTTTGTGATGTGGCGATGTCCAGAGTAAAACAAGTCAACTATAGAGCAGAGTATTGGTGGTCATCGGAGATCGCCCAGTTACGTGAGTCTTGCTTGCGTACTCGGCGCCAGTACACCAGGACCCGAAGACGAAAACCAGTCATCCCAGAGGAAACAAGCAGATATTATGAAGCGTATCGTGGAGCCACGCAGGCGCTTCAAGTCGCCATTTCAGAGGCAAAGGCGCGATCCTGGAGAGAGCTTCTTGATGGATTGGATAGAGACCCGTGGGGGCGCCCATACCGTATGGTTATGGGCAAACTTCGGCCATGGATGCCGCCTTTGACAGAGACTCTAGACACGGATGTACTAAAAGGCGTCATTAATACTCTGTTCCCTGTGATCCGGTCGCATTCTCCATTATTACATTTTCCCCTAGCTTGGTCTGACGAGTTATGCGTAACTGAACTGGAAATGGAGCAAGTTGTGCGTCGTCTAAGTACTCGTAGTACTGCACCAGGTCCTGATGGTATACCCGGAAAAGCTTGGGTTTTAGCCCTTCCTGCCATGGGAAGCAGGCTAAGAATACTATTTAACAATTGTCTTCGTTCGGCTACATTCCCTAAGGCCTGGAAAGAGGCGAATTTGGTACTTCTGAAGAAGAAATCTATTAATCAAGGTGCACCCTCTTCATATCGACCTATATGCTTGTTAGATGAGGTTGGCAAACTCTTTGAGCGGATTGTTGCTAATCGAATCACGAACACCTCTCATGCGATGGTCCTAATATATCGGATAATCAGTTTGGTTTTCGACAGGGGCGCTCAACTATCGAGGCTATTCTGCGTGTCCGCTTTCTTACAACGGCAGCTGCATCCCAAGGTAGAATAACTTTAGCGTAAGTTTAGATATTATTAATGCCTTCAATTCTATCCCTTGGGATACGATTAGAGAGTCATTAATATACCATCAGGTGCCTGTGTATCTGCAGGCGATAATTAGGAGTTATTTGCGAGATAGATACATTTTATACACAAATCAACAGGGTTACAGGATTCGTAGAAGGATGTATTGTGGGGATCCCGCAAGGATCTGTTCTAGGGCCGCTTTTATGGAACCTTGCTTATGACGCTGTTCTACGTATGGTACTTCCTAGGGATGTTGAAGTTATTTGTTATGCAGATGACACGTTAGTGCTGGCATCTGGGCCTACTTTTGAGGATACTAAAGGCTTGCAGAAATTGGTGTTGAAATGATCGTCACAAAAATAGTGAATTGGGATTGCGCATAGCGGCGCACAAGACTGAAGCATTATGGTTCATAAGCTACCGAGAAGTAGGGAGCCGCCTGATTCGTATGTTCGTGTAGGTGATCACCAGGTTCACGTTGGTCACCATATGAAATACTTAGGGCTCACATTAGATAGCCGCTGGGGCTTTGAGAACACTTTGATCGCCTAGTCCCTCGGATGACATAGTGGTGGGTGCTCTGCACAGACTACTTCCTAATTTAGGTGGACCGACAGAGGAAGTTCGTTTGCTTTATGCTGGTGTTGTTCGATCAATGATCCTATATGGTGCCCCTGTCTGGTCTCACAGACTGTCTATTCGGCGATGCAGAACTAAAATTTACAGTCTACAGCGCAGAGTGGCTATCAGGATCGTACGCGGTACCGTACGATATCTTATGAAGCAGCGACTTTACTGGCATGCTTCCGCGCCTTTAGATATTCTGGCATCTATGAATGCGAGAATATACAGTGGGATCCGAAGAAACGGCTGGATGTTCAACCGCTAACCACGTTTGATATAAAACGACGGGAAAATAATGTTGTTTTCCAGACGTGGCGCACACGGCTTTGCGAAGAGCATTATGCTCGCAAGCGAGTCGTTCCAAGCAATACTCCTTCCTTCGAGGCATGGATGAGACGAAAACGTCGAGTTACGTACCGTCTTACACAAGATTATCACCGGACACGGGTTGCTTCGGTGATTATTTGTTAAAATTGGACGTCAGACTGCGGCGATTTGCATACACTGCAACAAGGACATTGATTCTGCCCAACACACCCTTGAAACGTGTCCCGCCTGGGACACGAAAGGCGGGCCCTAGTTCAGAAAGTCGGGTGTAATCTTTCCCTTCCCGCAGTAATAAGACAAATGTTAGCCAGGGAATCAGCGTGGACAGCTGTTGTCACATTTTGTGAGACGGTCATGTCTCAAAAAGAGGCTGCTGGGCGAGATCGGGAGAGGGCTGATCCATCTCTTCCGAGAAGACAGCGTTGCCGTGGACGTGTGCTTGCCAATCGTCCTGGTCTCCCAAATTAGTTTTTTAGTTTTGACCATTGGTGTGCAGTGGTGGGGAATCTGGCGCACTGTCTTTCTTATAGAATGATATTTTAAAATATAAGTGAGCTCTGGAGAGGAGCGCGCATCTGAGGAGGGCTACGGACGTGGTTCTACCAATTTCCCGGGTCCTTCCATTGTGTCGAAGTCGGCAACCGCAGGGGTTTTAGTGGGTAAAAATCCTACATAATCTGATCTTCCCCAAAGATTGGATATCTTTTGAAGATTTCCCCTGCGAAAAAAAAAAAAAAAAAAAAAAAAAAAAAAAAAAAAAAGATAAGACAATGGATAAAATATCTAACGATTATTGGTTTCCAAAAATGAAACAGTTTGTACAAAAATACGTACGGTCATGCTTAGATTGTGCTTATCATAAGGCACCTACTGGAAAACCTGAAGGATTCTTAAATCCAATACCTAAAATTCCGATCCCGTTTCATACTCTTCATTTGGATCATTTAGAGCCATTTGTACGTAGTCGTAATAAAAATAGTTATTTGCTGGTAATCATTGACGCATATTCAAAATTTATAATTATAAAACCAGTTAGAGGAACAGATAAGTATGTAATAGCGATATTAAAGATGTGTTTCATACATTTAGCACTCCAGTTAGACTAATTACAGATTACCCTGCCAACTACAGGCCGATATCGGTTACCTCTATACTCTGCAAGACTATGGAGCGTGTACTGAATAAAAGGCTTGTGGCATATCTGGAGGATAATGATCTCCTAAGCGATAGCCAGTATGGATTTCGTCAGGGACGATCGACAGGAGATCTCCTTGTGTATGCCACTCACATATGGAGCGAGGCTATCGAGAGATATGGCGAGGCCCTCGCCGTGTCTCTCGATATCTCTAAAGCTTTTGACAGGGTCTGGCATGCAAGCCTTATAAGTAAGCTTCCCGCATACGGACTACCGGCTGACCTTTGCAAATGGATATCTGACTTCTTGAGTGAGCGATCGATACAAGTGGTCTTAGATGGTCGTGTATCTGATCAACAGGCTATAAATGCCGGAGTTCCTCAAGGTTCTGTTCTGTCCGCAACCCTATTCCTGCTGCACATCAACGATATGTTAACCACCCGGTATCGTTGGGTACGCTGATGACAGCACGGTTGTTGACAAATATATGTCCAATGCAAAGGCTAGCCGGAACGAAATCCGGTCTTGTCGAGAGTCTATGATCGATCGTCTGAACCTGGCACTTCAGGGCGTCTCCGAATGGGGCGATGCCAATCTTGTCAGGTTTAACACTACCAAGACTCAGGCCTGTTTATTTTCTGCAAAACGGAGCCCCTTCGATCTTGCTCCGACTTTCCGAGATGTACCCTGCCGATAGCTGATCATCTTGAGCTTCTTGGCATAAACATTACGTCAGATTTGAACTTTGGACGTTACAATCGAGTCTTTGGCTACAACTGCCAGCTAAAAACTAGGTGTCCTCTCAAAGGTTAGGCAGTATTTCACTCCGGGACAGCTTCTCCAACTTTATCAAGCTCAAGTCCGATCGTGTATGGAGTACTGTTGTCACCTCTGGGACGGATCTGCTAAATATCAACTAGCGACCCTAAACTCAATTGAAAATCGCGCCAAGAAGCTCATTGGCGACACAGCGATTGTTGAGGCAAAGCTGCAGAGCCTTGAACATCGTCGAAAGGTAGCCTGCCTGTCGGTATTTTATAGGATACATTTCGGAGAGTGTGCAGCAGCGCTGCATGACTTAGTACCCTCTTCTCCTTTCCATCTGCGAGGCACTAGACGCAGGCAGGGATTTCACCCATATGTTGTCGATATACCACCTTTTCGCACGCAGCGCTTCGCCTCCACTTTCATAATGCGTACTGCTAAAGAGTGGAACTCCCTGCCTGCTGAACTGTTCCCCGACGGGTATAAACTTGGCCCTTTTCAAGGCAAGAGTGAATAGGCATTACCTAGGTAAGCATGCTCCACCATCGTTCGCATCGTCACTTAACACCAGGTGAGATAGCGGACAATGCTTGCCTATCTACAATAAAAAAAAAAAAAAAAAAAAAAAAATTACAGATAGAGGTAGTTGTTTTACAACTCAGCCATTTGAAAATTCACAAACGAATAGGTGTTAAGCATATTCTTACTGCTGTCTCGACTCCACGGGCCAATGGGCAGGTCGAGAGGTATAATCGTACTATAACCGAATCATTAGCAATCGCAAATAATAACAGTCCAGAAAATCGGTGGGATGATCACATTTCAAAATACAATGGTCTTTAAAATACTCATAATAAAGGAATCGGTCGAACGCCGGCTGAGGTATTATTCGGGTTTCAAAACGATTGGCACGTCCGATAGTCGTATTTTGAACTCAATAAACGATGATTTAGAGCACAAAACCGAAAATAGAGAATCGATTCGTGAAAAGGGTTATAGATCATGTAAATAAAAATCAAAATTCACAAAAACGACAATATGATAAACATAGAAAACCACTGCGTAAATACCAAATTGGAGATCTTGTTAGAGTTTTTCGTAATCAACAATCAACAGGTCAAAGCAAGAAACTTTTACCTAAGTTCCAAGGTCCATATAAAGTAACGAAGTAATTGATCATGACAGTTATGAAATTCAGGACACTTCGATTACAAAAAAAAGTAGAGGCGTTTATAAAGTGATTGTAGCCGTAGATAAAATTCACCATGGAAATGTTTGATCGTCTTTCTGATAATGACGATTCTATATGTTCAAGTCAATCGGATAGTTACAGTGATGACGAATGTGAATCTCAAAGTAATGATTAAAATTATATAAGTTGTATAAGTTGTTAAATAAAAGTTTAATTGTGCTTGAGAATACATAGTACCTTAGATTAAATTAATTAAAAAATACAATGTGTATTTATGTTACGTGGATAAAGTTTATGTATGTATTGATTTAGTTTATTAACTTAGATCAACGATAAAGTGAATTGTTTTTGAGTATTTAAATATATAGTTGTAGATTTAGTTTTAGAGCTGATTGTTTTAGTTAAGATTGGGCAGATTGCCCCAGTTAAAGATGGGCAGATTGCCCCAGTTAAAGATGGGCAGCATTGCCCCAGTTAAAAGATGGGCAGATTGCCCCAGTTAAAGATGGGCAGATTGCCCCAGTTAAAGATGGGCAGATTGCCCCAGTTAAAGATGGGCAGATTGCCCCAGTTAAAGATGGGCAGATTGCCGCAGTTAGGATGGGCAGATTGCCCCAGTTAAAGATGGGCTGATTGCCCCAGTTAAAGATGGGCTGATGCCCCAGTTAGGATGGGCAATTGCCCCAGTTAGGATGGGCAGATTGCTCCAGTTAGGTTGGGCAGATTGCCCCAGTTAGGTTGGGCAGATTGCCCCAGGTAAGATGGCAGGCAATTGCCCTTAGTTAAGATGGGCAGATTGCCTTAGTTAAGATGGGCAGATTGCCTTAGTTAAGATGGGCAGATTGCCTTAGTTAAGATGGGCAGATTGCCCCAGTTAAGATGGGCAAATTGCCCCAGTTAAGATGGGCAAATTACCCCAGTTTTAGCATGGTAGATTGCTATAAGTTTATGTTGTAAAAAAAAAGTTTTTAATGATTACTGTTGCTATCTTCTTTTTATTATATTATGATATAGTATGTAAGAGTTATGAATCCTAGTTTTTGTTTTTTTTTTTTTTTTGGAAACCGGGGGTTTTTCTGGAAAAAAAGGGGGGCGAACTTAAAAGAAATTCAAAAAAATTTGTAAAAATTAAAAAAATTTTTTTGAAAATAAGAAATTTTTAAATTTTTAAAAGAAGATGTATAATTAGACTTTTTTTTTTTTATAATTTATTTTTTTTATTTTTCTAAGTTTTTTTAAATTTTTTTGCAAAGGTTTAATTTTTTAAAAAGTTAAGTGTTCCTTTTTACAGTGTTAAAAACTTAGTTTAAATTATAATTTTTTAAATTTTAATTTAAAATTTTTTAAGAGTTTTTAAAAGTTTTTTGGGTTAACGTATAAAAAAGTAAAAAATCAATTTAAAAAAACCCCCCCCATTTTAAAAAAAATTTAAAAAATATTAAAAATAAATTAATTTTATAATATAATATATTTTTAGTTTTTAAAATAATTTGAAAAAATATAAAATTTTTACTTTACTTTTGTTTAAAGGTCCGAATTTTTAAAATGGAAATTAAAAAATTGAAAGTGGGGGTACAAAGGGGACTTCCCGCTTTGGAAATTTTTTAAACTTTTAAAGGCCCTTAACCCCCGCCCGGGTATTAGACTTTCAAAATTGAAAAAATGTTTGCCTAATTACATTGAATTTTTTGTTCGAAAAATCATAAAAATATGTGCTAAAATTTTCTTTAAAGCTCAAAGGAAAAATTATAAAAACTAAAATTAAAAAAAGACTAAATCTCCCCGCTTTTAAAATCAGTTAGTCAAGTTACCTCCCATTTCTTTGCCAAAATTTCCCCCAGGCCTACGTAACCTGGCTTGAGTTTTGCGTACTTTACAGTCTTATTCCACGGCAATGATGATATGGTGAAATTAATAAATTTATTTTTTGCGTTCTTCCCCTGCAGGGTCAGCTGCTATTTTTAATTTATCGTGGAATTTTCCGCTCGAAAAACCCCAAACTAACCGCGTGGGAACTTCTTTGTGAACGTTTTGAACAAACTTATTATTAATAACCCACGTCACAGCGTTGTTTTAATCGAGTCAATTACTAAAATCTTCATTGCATAAAACGCACCATCGACATTTTAAAAAATATTAGGGCTTGAGCACGTTAGGGGAGCCTGTTTTCCCCCCCGGATATCTTTTAATATTATCATTACTAAGAAAATGATTTTAAAACATTTAAAATGGGAAGAATCAAAGGCCCATTTGATAAAACCAAAACAATTTCGTTCCAACATTCATAGATTTCTTGCGTAACCTGCTGACTTTAGAAACTTTCCCAATTTTCTCGTCCTTCTCTAGTACATAAACAGTAATAAAAAAAGAGCATGATTTTCCAGGAACATTAATCTCCAAAGGCACGCAGCTTTTCCAAGTGTAGGGGGCGATCATAATTTAAACTCATGTCCAAAAGTTTTTGGCGCTGATGTTAGCGTAAATGTTGTCTTTACAAAAATTTTAAAATTTGG
Organism: Heliconius sara; assembly: GCA_917862395.2. Lineage (NCBI taxonomy): Eukaryota > Metazoa > Arthropoda > Insecta > Lepidoptera > Nymphalidae > Heliconius > Heliconius sara. The sequence goes on from CAKJTV020000255.1 coordinate 41,367, forward strand.
GTTTTAATTTTTTTTAATCCGTCACTATCCTAAAGTTGTAAAAAAATCAGGTTTTTTAAAAATTTTCAAGCGAAACCCCATACGCTATTCACAATACAATTATAAAAACTATTCCTATAGGTGTTGTACGTCAACAAGGCAAGGACTTTTCTATCGCTTTTCCCAATGTGACAAGCACGTTACCTATCGGCTAAAATTGCGGCGCACGCGCATGCAGCAATCCGAAACGACGTCTTGCTGTCAAATTGCGTTAATTAAATGTTATATATAATAATAAAGAACATATGTGCGTGCTCTTTTGATTCCGGGACTCATCGTGGTTTTAATGACAAAAAACTTTTAAAAATTTTAAAAATCCCATTTTTAAAAAACAATAATCAATTGAAGGAATTAATAATTCAAAATCCCTGTGAACAAATGTGCCGAGTCTATGGATCTTCATGAATCTTATGAAGATAACATCGTTTGTTTTTTTTGCCTACATTACAGATAGCATTCCCGCTATACAGGTACTATAGATATTTTCCCTTTGAATATAAAAATTAGCAGATCCGTGCTTTTTATACGCCGGCTTTTCCCTTGATATTTTTAATTGGAGCTGACGTAATTTTGGACCTTATTAGGTTCCGATAAATTGTTTTAGGTGATAGAAACCACCCTTAATTTAACTAGACTTGGTTTGGCTATTTTTTGGCCCAGTTAAAGGGGCTATAACCCGTTTGGGCATCTCATTCCCACCAATACAATGCAATTTTTTCTGAAATTTTTTTAAAAAAACCCTTTTTCTAGTTCCATGGGGTTGATGACATTCCAAACCAACTTACGGGGTTTTTGGCAACTTGAAATTTTTTTCATAGTCATCAACTTAAATTTAATTGAGGGGAAAATGTGGTGAAACACACTTTTTTTTTTAAAAAAACAACACGTTTGCCAGATGGCCGCTTCAATGTCAAAAATCCCGCTCGGGAATCTCAGGGTGTCCCTTGGGGATTCTTCCATCGTGCAAAACGATTTCTTAACTTTCCCTTTAAACGTAGAAATTTAAAACACCGACACTCTCGACAAAAAGATAAAGATTTTATGGGCTGAGTACATTTTCTTTAGGTTTCCATGTCAGAGTGTAATATTAATCCAAATCATGTTTTTTATTTTTAATTCCTCAAACCATGGGGTTTTTGGTGAAAGTAGTACTACGACGAAGTTACGAGTTGTTTTTAATGCCCGTGCTCCAACCACTTCAGGTATTTCTTTAATAATATTCAAATGGTAGGGCCTTTCTGTTCAAGACGATTTAACGTCAATTTACTCAGGTTTAGAAATTCACAAGTAAAGTTCTTTCGCAGACTTTGGGAAAAAAAAGTTTGACAGTGTATGTCATCCGTCTGAACGGCATTTTGCAACAATTTTTTGGCGTGGGCGCGCTTTCCAATTCATTTAAAATTTATCAGTTAAATACAGTTTTCATATGGTACCGCTAGCGCTCCATATCTCGCGACTAGTTGTCTCAAGCAGATAGGTTTAGGGGTGTCCTGACAAAAAAATCGCAGAAATTATTATACATGATTTCTATGTTGACGACCTCTTAACCGGTGCCGACGTATTGGGACTTATTAATGCGAAACCAAATTACTGATGCACTTGCCTTTTGCCTGTATGGGCCTTTTCGTAAGTGGAAGTCTAATTATTCTAATTTATTCAAGAATCCGTAGGGGATTCATATTTAGAATTCATCAAGAAGGCAATGCCGTTCTAAGACTTTGGGGTTAAGTTGGCGACGTCCCTTTTGACGATTTGGGGTATTCCTCTCAATGTACCTGAAAATTTAGAACCTACCCAAACGTGGCATGTTAGGGTGATAAACGCGTATTTTTGATCCTCTTGGGTTACTAGCCCCTGTGTTGTACAATGAAAAATTTTGCTTCAGAACTTTGGCTTGAGGGCTTAAAATGGGATGATTTAAAATTACCCATTTAAATTAAAATCTGGTTTTGATATTATTAAAACATTACCCCGTTTCTCAAGGATTTACGCATTCCTCGACGTGTGGTTTTGTGAATCTTACAGCAATTCGAATTGCATATCTTTTCCGACGCGTCAGGGAAGCTTCGGGCTTTCGTCCCATTTTTTGCATTTAATGATAACGGTGACGTTGACGTGGGGGTTTATTAATATCGAAAAGTCGCGTCGCACCCATTAAACCCGTGACCCATCCCCCCGACTTGAATTGTGTCGCCTTACTTGGTGCACGTTTATAAAAAAAAGTAAATTGGGTTTTTTAAGGCGTCGGCCCTGGGGGTGTCACTTTTTTGGACTGATTCCGATTGTGTTAGGCTGGTTAAAAATGCTAAACCTATTAATTAAATACTTTTTACGCAATCGTGTCTCTTGAATTTTAGATGAATCAAGTTCCTGCCAATTTTGGGGCATATACCTACACACTGTATCCCGCGATCTGTTATTCGAGGAATAGAACCCCTGCAATAAAATATGCGTCTTGGGGGTATGGTCCATCCTTTTTTACGTCAAGATACCCTTGACTTACCGCTCACGCCTACTTATTTATTTTAAATTACCGGAAAATTAAGTCAAATATTTGCTATTGGCGAATGAACGCTCATCACCAATTCAAATTTTAAAAAAAATAAATTTTGAACGGTTTTTCAAATTTTATGCGATTACAACGTAGTTGTTTTGTTACTTTTTTGCGCTTTTTTTAAATTGTGCAAAACACGTACTTTCCGTTTACCCTCCTATTTTTTAAAACCCCTGAAGAATTACAAAATTCCTTGAATATTATTATTATAACAGTCCAAAAAAGTCCCTTTCCTAATAAAAATTTATTAATAAATAAACAAACTACCATAAAAAAAATAAATTATTAAAATATATGTTTTTTCTTGAAAAAAACAAAATAATTCGTGTAGGAGGACGATTACATAATCTAAATATTCATTTGAGAAAAAATATCCTTTTTAATACAGTCCACCCAGTCATTTCAGTAAACTTTTTATTCAATATGCATGTTTTAAGTTGTACATGCAGTCCTCAGCTTTTTTAAGTAACATTAGACAGACTTATTGGCCACTAGGCGGTCGTAAATTTGGCCAGGGGTTGCTTTCGTCAGTGCGTTTCGTTGTCCCGCGTTTTAAAGGCAAAGTGATTGCTCCTCCCAAAGGGCAATTTACCAATGAGCAGACTGTCCACCACCGGATTTTCCTTTCCAACGTTGGGGTCGGGTTTTCGCGGGACCTATTTTTATCAAACCAATCCCTCAAGGGGCCTGGAATTTAGGCTGGTAAAAGATATATAGTGATTTTTTGTATGTTTTACTACTAAAGCCATTTACCTAGAATTAGTGGGTGATTTGACTGGCAGTAATTTTTTACAGGCTTTGCGGAGATTCATGCCCGGGCCCAGGAAAACCAGTAAACATTTACTCTGACAATGGTACGTCATTCGTAGGAGCCTACAAAGAAATTTTTAAATTTTTAAACTTAACTGAACTCCTTAGCTAAGGAATACTGGCCCCCGTTAGAACTAAGTTCCATTTTTTTCCTTTCTTTGCCTCCACATTTCGGTGGTCTTTTGGGGAGGCTGGGTTTAAGTCGACCAAATTTCATTTAACCCGAGTCTGGGAATTGTAATTTGGAAAGTATGAAAGCTTTAACTCTGTTTTTAAATAAAAATTTAAATTGAAGCCATTTTAAATTCGCGGCCACTCACCCCTTATCTACAGATCCAGATACTTGTTGCCGTTTACTCCCCGGCCATTTTTTAATCGGACGTCCACTTTTAACCCCGCGTTCCAGTTGAGGATACTAGAAAAAATTTCCAGCAACCGCCTGAATCGCTTCCAAACGGATTGGGGGCAACTTCGACAGCATTTTTGGACCAGATGGAATAAAGAATATGTTTCCCGAGCGCAACAGCGAAATAAAAGGTTCCCGTCCCCAAAAATCATTAAGGTCATTCGCTGGGCTTGGAAAGACGATAAACTCCACCGTTAAAAGGGGGACTAGGTCGAGTTGTTTGCACTTCATCCTGGGACCGATATATCTGCAGAGTTTTCGGATATTTGGACTGCCAATGGAGTCAAAACGAAGAGCTTTCTCAAGAATTTTCTCTGTTGGAGGATTCCTGTTGAAAGGCCGAAGCTTTCAACGGCCGGGGGCATGTTGAAGCGCTTTTAGTAATAGTTTTTAAATGTAATATTTAGAAATAAGCTAGTTTAAGCAAAAAAAGCCTTTTCATTGTATTTTTTTAAAACAGGCGTTTTTCTAGGATAAACTAGTATGTGTTCATATTGTGACGTCGTTTTATTTTAATTTTTTAAAACCAATAGATCGTTAGACTGCACGCTGATCAGTCCCCTAAGATTGCATTTTATTTAAATTCCTTTTAAAAAAAAACCCTCCACGCGCCCACAGGACGCAAGTGTAAAACAACAAAAAAAAAATCTTAAGTAGTGTAACAGGTATCATAAAGTGGCAGTTTAAATAAAATATTATCATACAAATGAATTCCAAAAATATCAAAGATAATGGTAATATTACTCAGAACGTGTTAAGCCATCAACTCTCTGGGCAAAGTCCACACAGCATTGACAGTATCGACCCACAATGATTCAGTTTAATTTCGGTGTGAAATTCGTCTTTGCTATGCGTGAAACTTGACAGAAAATTTAATATAATTAAAAAGGAATTTTCCTGCTTGGAAGAATCTATGAGGTCCATAAAAAAGCAGTTTGATGTTTTTACAAACACCGTTCTTGAATATAAAAACGAAGCGAACAACAATTGATACATCTATAATATCGGTAAACAGTCGTTTAACTGATATCGAAAATCGTTGAGCTTTTTTCTTCTGACCGATTATATTTTAGATGATTACGACACCTCGTTTAAATCTTTTGAACTACGTTCCAAAACCGGTACGGATTGCTCAGAGAAAGCTACCTCTATTGGAGAACAAAATCAGAACCATGGAACAGCAGGCTAGGGAGTGTATGTTGAAATTCAAATCTTCCTGAACGACGAAGTGAAAATTTGGTGGCAATAATAGAAAATATAGGTAACGAAATTAAGCACCCAATACGGTCAATCTGATATTGGTAGCCATCCATCGAGTGCCTCATGGTGACCAACAAGATCGAAGGCCAAAAAATATTATAGTGAAATTCACGAATAAAGTAATGCGAGATAATGTGTTGAGTGCCTATCGTACTGTGAAAGCCCTGGACTCCATAAACTATCGGTATCGTGCTCACCGACTCGCTATACCTAAATGAACATTTAACATTATACTATAAGCAGTTATTTCGACAGTGTCGTGACGCTGCAAAACAGCACGGGTTATAAGTATGTCTGGGTTAAAGCACGGTACAGTCCTCACAACGAAATCAGATACTCGCCTGTCATCGGCCATTAGGTTACCGTCGGATATCACAAAAATTAAATAATCAATTTTTGTTGTTATTATGCTTTAGAACATGCTTGTACTTATATAATTTTTTCAATCTTTACAAAATTTACTATTAAGATACTAATATTACTTATATATATTGTTTTTTTTTTTTTTTTTTTTTTTTTTTTTTTTTTTTTTTTTTTTTTTTTTTTTTTTTTTTTTTTTTTTTTTTTTTTAATCTGAAATTTACATGGGAGTTTTAGCCATAACATTGACTATGTCACCCCCGTATAATCTACATTCATATTAATTCATGAACTTAGCCAAGCAAGAGCCTTACTCGTCAATGGCTCCGCAAGGATACTGTTGCAAATACCAATATTGTAAGAATTTTAGCCAAACGGCCGCTGGCTTCATTACGTACACATCCAACAAAACATGATAAACATCTTCTATCCTATTACATTTGGACATTTTTTCCGTATTAGACCGACCCACCAACAAGAACTTAAACTTATTTGAAGGAATATGACCGGATCGGAGTCTTAACAATGACACTATGATTTTTCTCTTTTATTTTACACTGATTGAAACCACGGATAACGAGGAAGTTCATTTACTATTGTTTTATACCATATACCTTTGTGTAGCGAACCGTTCATCAAATATTCCTGCCAACTTTA
>CAKJTV020000257.1:0-14627 GCA_917862395.2 Heliconius sara
GATGTAGAAAACTTACATTTATATGTTCAGTATTTTCTGGCACTATAAAAGCTAGCTTAAGAGTCGAAATAACCACTCGGAAAATGCAGCCAGCATTGTCGTCATTCCACGCCATCACGACTTGTGTAACATGCAGAACGCGCTTGCATTTTATTTGAATAATAAATATAAGGTTTTATTCGGCTACAACATATAGTGGTAGTAAACAAACTGTTTACATACTGTACTGTTGTTTGTTTCAAGGCTGTGGCTGTAAACGTGACAGGTTGTGGGTTGGATTCCCACTCGAGGAAATGAAATATCTAATATTTTCATTTCTTCGCTCGTTTAAGAGGCAGAACCGCGACGTTTAGGTCCAGCATTCAGTAGGCATTGCCTTCATACGGCTGAAACAGTGGAATGAAATCTCTTAACACTAGGTTCCCAGGTTCCCTCTGTCTAAGTGAAGCTAAAAAATGTTAAATTAATATATCTTCTTAAATATGATAAAAATACTGAGGTAACACAAAAAAAAAACTGTTAAAGTCCACGGACTTTTGTGCAGCTGTTGATGCATCTAAAAGGCGTCTCTACATGAAAGAGCTCGTCGGCGTCGAGAATGCGGCTCGTTATTATGATATTTTATCTTGACGAGACAGAGTCAGGTTAACACTTCACTAACAATATATTATTAGCAAAAGATAAATGACTCGTTTATATTGGGCCATCTCATGCGCCTTTAAACATTCATTTTGTTGAGTCTTCTCATACAAAAAAGTTAAAATCCAAAAACAGGAAAATTGAAACAAGAAATTATTATTATTTTCATTTCACATTCTTATTTATTTATTTATTTATTGTTAAAGTAGAACGTGCATTTAAATGTAACTGTTACAATATTGGTACTGATATATAAAACTATGCTTGAATATCAGTTTTATTTGTTCACTTGTTACCCACGATGGGACAGAGACGGGTTGGGGTGAGATATTGTTTGTTTGTCCGTGTATGTGTTTGTGTGTGTTTGTGTGTTAGCTTGTGTAAACAAATGTTAGCATTTATCTTCAAAACCACTGGTCCGGTTTTAATGCAGTTTCCGTGAATATGGATTTCATTGGCAATGGATTTTATTGGATAAAAGAAAAAAATACATTCCTGAAAAAAAAACAAGTTTAAGTTATCCGGAGAAGACATGTGATGTGACTCACTCTTAAAAGATCGCGTCGCTTATTTGTTTGTGTCAATATAAGTAATAGTACAACTACAAAATATAAAAACAACACAGCACAATATTATTTATTATATTTTCTTTATTTTACATATTAAGAAAAACGTCACTTCCACCGATGTTCGCTGAGATTTTTGAAATTAAACTACTGATCTTAATGCTGTTTTCACTAAGACGTTAGTAAAAGTAATTTATGGGAAATATTTATAGTTATTGATAATATGGTAGTGGTGCTCAAGCGGTAAAGCCATGTGGTACACTACCGAACACAAATTTATGAACATTAAATGGCACGAAAGTATGTTTATAATTTTTTATTTCTTTTTTAATTTTCGTACAACATTTCTGTAGTGAACAGAAAATGTCGCTCATTAATTTAAAAACTTTTTGTTTAAACGCGTTTCCCCTTTATTTTCGTAGGGCAGGGAAAGATAATCTACTCATAGCTTTCCTAAGTGTAGAAAAAAAATGTTAAAAATGTTTCCTAAAATGTTAAAAAAATATTAAAAAAAAATAAAGAAAAAATAGTATTCTCTCTTGCCCAGTGGAAATTAATAGTAATTATCTTTGGGTAGCGGAAATTTGTAAAAATCTCCCTACAGAAATGCTAACAACATAAATAAGTTGTAACAAGCGTATAAAAATTTCGACGTAGCTTGGCGAGAACTATGGCTTAGTGGTCAGAGCGCCTGGTCGGTTTCCAAGAGGCGCGGGTTCGAATCCCGCTACGTTAAAAACTTTATACGTTTTCTAAATAAGTATTTATCTTTCCTAAGTGTAGAATAACTTTTTAAAAATGTTTAAAAAATAATATAGAACTTTTTTACAAATAAAAAATTATATATAAGTATTTAAAAATCTTAACGAAAAAGTGTTCTCAGTAAGTTTTAAAACAAAAACCATTGTATCCCATCTTCCTTTTAGCGTTAAAAATGCAGCAACCGATTATTTTAATAATTATGATCTATATAAAATAGAAGCTTAGAACGGACGAAGGAAAAGAGCAATATCTAATAACCATAAATTTACTGAAATAAATAATATTTTAAACAAATTTTATATTACCGTCAGACGCGTTTCCTTGCACTATGACGTATATGCATCCTCTGCGCTGTCACTTGAGGGAAGTGAATGCTTTAATGCGAAAATCCAATGTGAAAAAGCCACAATTTTAAAAAAAATTGACACAAACTTAAGTATGTTACATATAGCTACCATCAAATGATTAGATATTATTATAACTTAAGATTTTAGTATACGTGACAAATAAATACATAGATATTGATAAACGAATATCGCTAGGATGTAGATAAACGACGACTTGATGTTATAAACAATAACGTGTTTTTACTCTCTCCGAAAACAAAAGGCCATCTTGGACAATGTAACTAATAAAAAATCAGCAATTGCGTGCTTTATCCCGCATAGCAGGGAAGCAGAGGAAATCAAAAACCGACTTTCCTCTTTCCCCCAAGTTTCAAAACCTACCGTGTTGAGTGGCGAAACTCAACGCCGCACTTTGTCTTCTAGAGCAGAAATTAAAATAATATAAACATAATCATTTTTCCTAGTGAGGATTGAACTTACAACTTTCGCATTTACAGTCAGACGCTGTCTTACCGCGCCACGACACATAATTGTTAACATTGTATTGTGTTTGATATGATAAGCACTTCTTAATATTACATTATATTATATTAAAATAAAATGAAAATTATAACTACGCTACTACAATATAAACTATGTAGTTCATCTACAAAACTTTTAATTATGAACTACAAACATTGTTGCTTACAAAAGCTCAAAAAGGCGGCTCATGTTGAAATGGTTTATGAATTAACATACAATAGATTATTATATTTTCCTATTTGATATTATATTCCGCCTTTGAAATACTAAAATAAAGCTAAAGCTGTTTAGGTAGTCAGTAGTCTTTACTTACTTTCTTATCCAAAAAGAGAGTTGTCGCAGTGACTGTTCTCTCCGCTCTGTGTCTATCTTAAATATTGCAGTATTTTAGAAATATAATGTGAGTAAATAAAGCATATTATATTGTGTTATGTCACCGCAATTTCTTTACAGAATAAAGGTAAATATATCTAAAAAGGATTTTAACAAATTATTAAAATAAAAAAGTTCGTAATTCCATAATAAGTTCTATTGCCGCATTCCACTGTAAAAAATAAATAATATAATTTACACAGTTAATAAACTTCGCTTTAAAGACTTACATTCAAATATTTAAACGTTAGAAATTTATTTAAAACGTAAAATCCGCGTACATACTAAATAAATGTTAGTAGCGTCCGTTCCGCTTTGTTACTGCTCGTCTGTTGACTCAATCATCATTTTATCGTTTGAAAGTTTGTGAAACATTTGAAACTGCACAAAAACAAAGTGTACTACTTATAAAGTGTTCAGAGTTATAAGCTATATGAGTCTGAACTCGAATTGTTCTCTAGTAACCTCTGAAGAGTTTCACTATTCAAGTCCTGGCTCCATTATCACATCAGTTCGATGATACCATATTATATTTATCACCTAAGCTTAGCATAACTACCAATAGAGTCGGCAATTTTAATCTTATAAAAGTCCAGAAACTTAAGTTTGCGGGCGTATGTACTCATTTTGTATGAATGAACCATTTTATATATATATATATATATATATATATATATATATATATATATATATATATATATATATATATATATATATATAAATTTTCAATTTATTATAGAAAATGTAACAAAATCGAAGCACATATGATCGTATGTTATGATTGCGTTGACTTGGAAACTTCATATTTCTGTACTCCAAGGGACTGTGGGTTTAAATACTTGATATTAATTCAGCTTGATACGACCAAGCGATCTGGAGATAAATGGTTTTAGAATCTTAACGGAGGGAAAGACGGACTTTTGAGGAACGAAACTCTACAAAACTTACGACCGTCACCAATTGTGAGATATCACTTTAACACCCATTTTTATATGAATATCGTATAACAGTTCTTAATCCGAGAACACAATAATATGTACATTATAACAACAAAAGCTAGTACAGGGGAGTATTTAAATCGGCATACGTAAAGTTAAAGCTTACATAGTTTCCAATTTGTTTGCATAAAACGTGATGAATAAAACATTTTTGGGTCAATCTGAGATTAACAATAACTAAACTTGGCGCTCGCGTTGTTCGGTATGAGCAGGTTTTAGACGTGTTTGTGATCAGCTTGGCTGTCGTATACTTTATACGTATACAGGTATTAGTAAAACCTAGAAAATGTGGATATAACGAAATAAAACGAATATTATGTAACTAAATATGTTTCTTATTAAAAGGTTTTTGTAGCTTTTAACTTAAGCAAAAAGAACCTAGTGCTAAGAGTAAGATTGCTAGTCCCTATATTCCACTATAAGCGTCAACACGCAACGCCTCGAGGATTCAATAAAAATGGAGAACGGAACGACTTAACACTAGGTTCCCTCTGCCTCTTGTTAATATGGGATACAGCATGAACTAAAAAATAAAACAAAACATAATAATTTTGTTCGTTTTTTTTCATTATAATGGATCTGAGTCTCTAAAGGTAAATTTCTATTTATTTTTCAATAACATATCTCTTTACATATTGTATTTGTAATTCTACTGATAATGAAACAGTTTCAATCAAAGCCAACATTACTCGAATCTACAGAATACAAAAATTATCGAGCCTTTTTTCCACGATGCTTATATATTGTGATGAAAAATCTTATACATAAACGCGGCCTCACCCCACTGAAGGAGTACTTGAAACATATGACTATTATACAATTAAAGTTAGTTTCTTTCAAGGATAAACCTATTTAGGTTCCTCCTTGATTACAGGTTTATTAGACGAACTAAATTGCTATCAGAGATGAATAATTTGTCATTTAATTTACCGATAGACGGCATCACGCTATTTTCCGTACACAGCAGACTATGCAGAGGGAACCTACAAGGTTAAGGCACTCCTTTCTCCATTTTTCCACCTAGTCCTGGAGGCGTGTCGAGTGGCGGAGCCCAGCGATGCGTTTTGCCTCAACTACAGAAAATTAAAATATTAAATATTTCATTTCTTCGAGTGGAAATCGAACCCACAACCTGTCGCGGTAACCTTTTATTGTGCCCCTGCGCCACGACTGGCCTCAATTACTAAACGATTGAATATCTTTAAATGTTTCTTTTGATTTCTTTGTCTTTAGTAATTTCAAACGTCGCAGCTTGTTAATGAGAACCGACAGATCGTATAAAAAACCTTCTAATTTGGGCTTTCAGGATTCTTTAACGCGCTCTTATGAATAAACATTAGAATTGATCAAAAGAAGTATTATTATTTACGTAATTTTTTGTAACTTTTTTAGTTATTTAATATATAAACCATCAAAAAACCCAATATCATATCACTTACGAGTGATATATATTCTTTTTTCTTTCGTTTTCTAATTTTACATTTTTACAATTAGAAATATTTCATATTGAGTAGAAGAACTTTAATCCGTATTCCGTATCCGTATCCGTCCCTCGGACGGTAGTTATAGAAAAGAAACATAAATTACCGAATCGAAGTTACCCTACTGATATTATAAATGTGAACGCTCGTGAGAATGGGTGTTTGGTCCACTTTCACATAAACAGTACTGAAGGGATTTACATGAAATCGTAAGGGTATTGAATAATAATTAATATTATTTGAAACTAACAATTGTAAACACGCTGTATCAGCGTCCTAAATTTATTCGCTACAAATACAATTGTGAAATATTTTTCACTTTATGAAGTAAATAAAAATTGAAGTGTGGGTTCGATCCCCACTCGAGGAGATGAAATATTTACTTAAATTTATATTTCCATTTCTTCGCTCTGGTGTCGAGGTAAAGTGCGGCGTTAAGTTCTGCCATTCAACACGCATTGCCTCTAGAATTTGGCAGAAAGTGGGGAACGGAGTGTCTTAACACTAGTTTCGCTTTGCCTACCCTGCTATGTGCAGGATACAGCGCGAAGCTGATTTTTATTTAAAAATTGGAGAAATGAGGTACCCAAAAAGGAGTAACGGTCAAAAACATATTTTTTATTTTATTAATCAACACCAAAAGAATAAAATCTATCTACCTAACACGAATATTAAAGCTACAATAACCATATTAAAATCAGCTCAACAAAGAGAAAATGCTTGCTTTGTTGTTACTCGCTTCGGAATTCTTATTGATCGACGTTGCGAAATCGCTTAAACCAGATTGTTAGAATTACATGGTGTAATACAAAATAATAACACAAGTAACCAACATCCAGTAAGTAGCCTAACCCTGCAGTCGACACCTTATCCGTTAGAAACAGTGTCTCGACACCTTATCCGTTAGAAACACTAACTGTTTTATTTTGCTGTCAGAGAAAATAAAAAATAAATTTTATACATTAAATAATAATGCATTCCTCCGAGTGCAAATCGAGCCCACAACCGACGCAATACAGTCACACGCTAGTTCCACTGCACCACGACTGGTCTCAGGTTATATATATAAATATGTTGTTATATTATTTCTACTATTATTTCATCACACCAAATTAGCAAAATAGCAAAGTAGGCAAAGGTAACTTAGTCTTAAGATATTCCGTTCCCCACTATCTGCCGAATTTTGCGAGATATTGCGTATATTGGCTGGCCTCTATACATCAACTTTGCTTTGTCACCAGAGAGAAGAAATGAAAATATTAATAAATATTATTTCATTTCCCCGAGCGGGAATCGTACTCACTATCATGTGCGACTCTTATGCGATTTCACCAAATCCACCTTATAAAATAAAATAATAACGTAGTAGAAAACATGAAAGTACGTATACAGGGTTCTAATTAATCATTACCCTTTTAACCTTATGTAGGCTTAACGGGGAATCCTTACAAATATTGATAAAATTTTGAGTTTTGTATAAAACAAAAAAAACAGCCGTAATTACTGCTAAAAGAAAATAAGTTATAAGAATATATAAATAAGCTTGACGCTGTATCCCGCACACAGCAGAGTAGGCAGAGGGAACCTAGTGTTAAGACTCTCCGTTACCCAATTTCCGCCTAAAGCTGGTGGCATTGTGTGTTGAGTGGCGAAACTCAACGTTGCGCTGTGTGAATGTAAACTAATATTTTATTACTACCAATGTGGATTGGACCCACGACTAGCCGCGTTTACAGTCACACAGTTATGGCCTGAAAAATATTTAAATTGCTTTTAGTAAATGGTGTGTTAAAATTTTAATACCAAATTACCATTATACCATATAATACCATTCATATTGGTATGAGGGTACAAAAAAAAATTAAAGATGGAAACTGAAAACAGGGTAATACATTATTCTTATATTAATTAGTGAAAGGCCTTCCTGGTTTTATTATAATATTGGACGTTTTAGCAACATCTGTATACAAGACTCAATTCTGTACATAAGGACATGTGTTGGGTCCGTTAAAATATCGATAGCTGTAGAGCCATTCAGCAGAATTTTATCGGTTTGTCTGTCTGTCGGTCCGTGCTCGTGTCACGCAGTAGGTAAGTAGTAACTGGAGCGAAATGAATAATTTTTCGTACTAAATTAGGGTCTTGAGTAATATAAAGCATATTTCAATGTATTATAGTTTCCGTAAAAAAATATCCTCATCGGTTTTTAATCATTCAGTAGATTAATTGCTTTAATTATTTATAACTATTGAAATTGAAGTGAATGAAATATAAAAATAAATATAAATATAAATATTTGAAGATATATGATATGATACAGCTGCGTTAGGTTCCGCCTATCAACAAGAAGTTTTAAAAATAACCGGACAGCGAAGAAAGAAGCGTCGAACCATGTGTTAGTTTAATATTTATATGCAACTAAGAAAATAATATAAGGGATGTAATATAAATTTTTAATCTGAATAACTTTACTTTACTTATTTGAAGTTCATGATTATTTAATAATATTACGACATTCATTCAAGATTATCACTAGTCAGGCCAAGTTGAATCCTTCGCGGAGGTCCGTATAGAGAACTCGAGACGGCTGTCAATATAATAATATAATTAAAAGGCATTTACTATGAAAAGACTCGTTAACCCTTGGACGGAGCTTTATCGACATGTTTTATTGTAATGAGACTGAAGTAACAAGTACACAACGAGAGTGAAGATGCGAATACCTTTTTGTATTGTTGTGTAAGGAAATTAACTTTCTTCTTACTTTATTCCATCTACGCAAATACTACAAGTACCGGCCCCAAGCTACACCTGACGCTCTGTATACTTCGTCATACAACTGATAGATATATAAACATTTTGTTTGACATATCAACATTGAACTGACTTATCTTAAAATCAAATTCGTTAAGCATATCTTTGAGGTTTCTGAACCAAAGAAAAGATACAGTATACAGTTTTAAGTAATTATATGAGATATATTATGAAGAAATATACCTAGTTAGATATGATACAAAAAAAGATTGTCTTTTGTGTAAAAAAACTACTCAATTTAATTAATTAATGTTACCCTAAAATAAAAAAAATAAAAAAAATAATACTGCTTCTGCCATGAGAACACAATTTGCGCCAGTTAGGTATTCCTTTGTTCCATTTTGATTTAAAATTATGTTACCCTCCTTACTGAGTTGGGTTATAAAGTAAAATATGGACGAGGAGCGTAATTAAAGATATGAAATCTTTATTTACATTTCGTTGATATAGTAGAGAGAGGGTAGCGGTGATATTTGTTTAGAATAGCTAAG
This sequence comes from Heliconius sara, assembly GCA_917862395.2. Classification (NCBI taxonomy): domain Eukaryota; kingdom Metazoa; phylum Arthropoda; class Insecta; order Lepidoptera; family Nymphalidae; genus Heliconius; species Heliconius sara. Next base: position 8,993 of record CAKJTV020000257.1, read on the forward strand.
AAATGGCGAGGCATTAAGAGGGATTCACAAAAGAAATAATGTTAGAAGGGATTTAGACACTAAATACTAACGATAAAAAATAGTTTTTGTTTCATTTACTTTTTTTTTCAGCTTCATGCTGTATCCTGTATGCAGCAGGTTAGAGAGAAGGGAGTCTGGTGTTGGAGTGATCTCGCGGAGTGTCTTACTTCATGGGAATTTACGCATTGATTCTATCATCCAAAACGCACTTCAACAAATGATGTCTTGTTTATTGCTATTACTAAATATAGTATTTGAAAAAATAATGCAAAAAATGCATGTTAAACATATTTTAAGCTATCTTAGTTAGTATTTATACATATTTCGGGACGAGAAATAAAAATAGATAAAATATAATTAGTACAATACATACATGTACTTATGTATAGAAGGAACGAATATGTCGAAAAATTAAAATTCAACGAAGAAATCAAAAGCTCAAATCTCATTAGACACCAGTAATTGACTCCACATCCGCCAATTACGCCAACATTACATTTGAAAATGAATAATAATATTTCCTGCGTAATTTGCGGTTATCTTCGTAATATATCTGTAATTCGCATGACTTTGTTTGTGTGCGTGATTTTATTTTATAAAAATAGTCCTTTTTTGTTCCATTACACTTTTACAAGCTGCTTATATTTTTTATTCGTGAATTTAGCATTAATTCCATGTAAGGAATTCTGTTTTATTAACGTTAGTAATAAAATAATTTTAATTGTAATTTTTTTACGTACGGGCTTTATTATATTTGCGAGTTTTAAGTGTTCTTTAAACTTGAACTGAACTATGAGGTTCATATTTAGTTTGATGTCTGGAGTAAAAAAAAGTCATGTCAAATTTAGAGCTTAAAGTCTATCTCGACTGGACACAGAACTGGGCAGTTATATAAATCTCCCATTCTTTTATCAGTGTAGGCGAGAACGATGCATTACTTCACATTTAACTTGGCTCTTTTTTTACATTTATGTATTTGATAGAACGTCATTACTCTTTGCAAATAATTATTAATATTAATCATTAATATTTTGTTATTTTTAAAATCACTTTATTTTACTACGTTATCTGATACAACTTTCGAACTTAACTCTTTTTTACTTTTTTTGTAGTAATTATTATAATAACTGTTTAATGCAAATTGAAAAATTTTAAAAATTTAAAATTTTATGTACATCGCAAGCTGGAGGTTTTAATAAATGGGAACCCAGAACAAGAAAATAAGTTCTAGATTAATATCGAAAAAAAAAGTTTATCTTTATGACGTGTATCATCTTCACATTCGCTTCTCAATATATCATTTAGAATTACGCGACAGATCTAAATGGCGAAGTGGTTTTGTGCTCTACTGGCACGTTCGAAAAGTCATAATTAAAGAACTGAACTGAAGATGTTTACAAAATAAATACTAAATGATGATGATATTTGAATTCACAAACATTGCGCGCAATCTATGTATTTCTATATGAACATAAACGTAAGGCTATTTCTAATCGCTGTTAGTTAGTTTCACGCTTTATCCCCCGCGAAGCAAGGTAGACAAAAAGAGCCTAGCGTCATGGCACTCCGTTCTTCCCACACGAATTTGTGATAAACCGTGTTTAGTTGCGGAATTTGACACCTATTATGTCAAAAAAAAATTAAAATTATGTCAATTCCGCCGATTGGAGCTCATTGTGAGTTCGATTTAAAATCCCGTTTACAGCTCTTTAATAAATGTGTGTACAAAAAAATCGTTATCAATTTTAAGTATGATAAAAGTATTGCCTTTCCAGATAAATTTTTTCACATTAAACATACGAAATTGATGATTTAAGCAAATTGCCATAAAACTGTAAGCGATGGATCGAAAACTCCAATAAATTTCTTCTCGTATATCATTTCAATTAAAGTTCACGTTTATTTTGGAATATTTTGTATTTTTGAAATATACCGAAATAACCGTATTCAAGTTTGAAGACTGTATATTTTACTGTTTTATCTTCATTCATATCCTACTAATTACTGAAACAAAAATTACTAAAACCAACGCACAAAACGATATAAGATAAATATGGATATATACTCGTAAAAAATACAAACTTTCTCTATTAATTGACCCCTCACACATACTCGAATGTATCAATTGAGTTTTTCATTCAGCCGCGACATGGTGTATAATTTGTTAAAAATAAGAGATTTCAGACATCAAACATTTATCAACACCTGAATTCTAGTTAAATTAATTACATAGTGGCGTTTCCGTAGTTGAAAACAGATTTATTATATTATATTACATTATACTATATATGTACATATTTCTTTAACTTTGGAAAGAAGATTTTGGTAGAAGAGTATTATTATTCTGGTACAATTATAAGAATCTAATAAATTTACTTAGTTAAGTCAATATAAGTAAAAACAAAGCACTTCGCTCCTGAAAACTTTATAGATATAATAGACCATGGAGGCCAGTCGTGGCCACAAACGAGCGACCGCTTGTGTGTTCAAGTCCCAATCGAGAAAATGAAATATTTGATGTAAATATAAATATTTGATGTTTCCACTTCCTCGCTCTGCTAATAAAGCAAAGCGCGATGTTTAGTTCCACCACTCAACACGCAATGCCTCCAGAATTCTAAGGAAAATGGGAAATGAAAATATCTTATTAATGAGAGTGTTTTTCCCTCTAATTTGCCTGCTGTAAGCGGGATACTGCGTGAAGTTCAAAAAAGAACATCTATCATCAACAAGAATCTAATAGAAAATTTTGATTATGTGAATCAAGTAAGAGGCCTAGGAACAGTTATTTATTCACATAAATACTAGTGATTAACTTGTTACTACGAGCCTGATTATCAATGATTCACTGCACAATTCAGATATAAAGAAGCCGTACTTAGATATATTTTATTTAATGAGGTTAATCTAATCGCTATTGATTTTTTTAACCTTTATCTAGATTATTAGTTATTTTCCCTGTTACTTAAACTGGGCTTAGAATTAAGAATATAATTAAAATTATTTAGCTACAATATTCCAATGAGAATTTCAGAAATTTTGCTTGCTTTTTCTTATACTTCAATATAAAGATACAAGTAGATTTTCACCTTCATATAATAGTTACTATTAAGTATTTGATACAGTAAACAGGAGAGTCAGTAAACATGAAAAACATGTAAAATTCTCATATTTCTATAACATTTACTTTAAACGAAAGTATCACAATCTTCTTTATTTATTTATGTAGGGAACCGATGGGTCAATTGATAATACGGCCGTCATTTTTGATATTGGGTAGATTTTTATCAGTGTATTTTCCTTTTACTGAGCCAATACAATAATATAGCCAATGCAATAAATGATTGTAAGAAAGCCGTCATTTCGATATATAAATAGCAAACAATCATCCAATGTTCTCCAACATATTGAATATTTTTAGGGTTCCACACGTCGGACCGGTACCTTATGTGATCACTTTGTTGCTTGTTTATTTTTGTTGTACTGTCTATACTGTGTAAGTATTGCATTCTTCGCATTTACAGTCAGTCGTTGCCGTTAGGAATCCAAATATACACACTATAACATTTTCAACATAAGCTATATCTATATAAACCATGACAGAAGTTTACAAGTAGTATAATCATTAAATCGATTCAACTCCAGGAGTTCCAGAAACTAACTCGAGTAATCAAACATATCTAAATCAACAATTGGTAAATATATAGATTTTAACTGCACGTCGACTTCAAAATAACATTCTGCAAGGAATGGACTACTGTTAAAATAAAAATAAAATAAAAAAAATGATGTGTCAAGTGTTACGAATCTCGATTAATTCAATAATAATAGGTTTCTAAGCAACCTACTATGGAAAATAATTAAAATTTTTACAAAAACCTATTTCAATTTTAACAGGATCCCATTGTTATATTCATTCATTTGTCGCGCACATATTTAATGCAAATTTAAGAGTTATGTAATTTTAAATGGCAATAGTCAGAATTAACATGGGACCACATGAGAAGTACTAGATTTCAAATAAAAAAAGAATCATCAAAATCAGTTGACTCTGAATCCGGTCAAAATTCTGAATTAACAAACATTAAAAAATACTATTGTCGATTTGACAACCTCCTCCTTTTACAGAAGTCAGCGTAGAAACTATAACCAGCAACCAGCAGCCCACAATGCATTACGCTATATGATCAAGTTATCATTGCCTACTGTAGACAAGGAAAAATTATTTGATTCTTAAAAATACATATATGGACTTTATTACCGGGAATGATCGTAAAATAATGAATATTTCAAAAGTAAACCAATATGGCCACCGTGGAACAGCGCATAGTAAGTAAGAGCGAAAGTTATACGATATATGGATACGATTCTCACTCAGAGGAATTATTATATTTATACTATTAAATTTCTCGCCTTTAGTAAAGTAAAAAGAGGTTTTGAGTTCCACCACTTAGCCAGTACTGATTTAAATTATGATGGAAATCAAAGAAGTGTATTAGCACTATTTTCTTTCTACTCGACTGCGCGTGAAAAAAAGTAAATAAAAAATGCAAAACTGGGAAAAATTCCAGTTCACCTTAAATATTTCTAGCACAATGTACGTCGCATTTGATTTACTGGAAACAATAAATTTTCATTTACTGATTGTTTAAGACAGGAACGAACAAACACGCGCCAAGTTGTTAAATTTCTCGCTCTACAGATACTATGCAAGGTGTAACGTATTTCACTATAAGATAAGCAAAATATTTAGATTAATAGTTAATTCCAGTATATTTCGAGATAATATCTGTTTATATTTGTAAGTATTAACAGTAATGCATTACAACTACTGCCGAGGCGAGTAGTTTCTCTTTGTGCAGTATTCTAGGAATATTTATGTCGTGCATTAAATCTAATTAATAATCTATTTTTTTTATTTTCACGCAGAGCGAGGAAATGAAAATTTTAATGTATCATTTCCCGAGTGGGAATCGAACCTTCAGCTGTTGCGTCTACAGTCAGATATTTGTACTACTGCGCCACACCAAACGAGACCTCTTAAGACCTCTTAAGATAAGATCTTTATAATATTACTATACTCGTTTAGATTTAGAGCGGTACTCTCCGTCTGTGTTAGAGCTATATGCTAAGTGCCTGCTGCTGTATTTAGTTTATTTTATTGTGGAATTATGTTGTAATACAAAAGAAATAAATACTCTTACAAAATGGACAACACTTATTTAATTATAATTGATATATTCTTTGTCTTATATTCTCTAACATTTGAAAAATTCAGTGTATTTTACTTAAATCTGCTATGAAGTAAGCTAGTTTACTGAACTGAAGTTTGAACGCTACAAAATTATATAAAATCTATTTGAATAATACCGTCTTCATCTAAAAGAATAACTAAAACAACTACAAAACACGCCCGACATTTTGTTATTATAATAAATAACTTATCTCTTACAATATTATTTTATATGTATCGAGCAAAAGTTTAACTTTCTGTACATAAATTACTAGGACGTGCGCTCCTGGTACGCTAAACGATTTATTGTCTTTTACTCTTACACAATTACTAGAAGGTAGATATTATTAAATAACTTGGTAACTGCTAGGTACCCTCATA
>CAKJTV020000258.1:0-26480 GCA_917862395.2 Heliconius sara
AGATCTGATTTTAAAAAAAGTTTCCGCCTGCATATATGATGCTAAATAACTGACGGTAGCAACATCTACATAAAGATCCATTGTTTCACAAAAGAATTTAGAAAAAAAGCAAATTCTAAGAGATTTGTAGTATTGTTTAAATTATATAATAGGTTCTTAAGTCGTTCTGGGAATTAGCTCAGTGGTATGAGCGTTTGCTAGCATTTAAGAGTCACGGGTTCGATAAATTCTGTTCGTAAAGTAATAAGTTAAAGTTCGTAAAGTAACGTATTTTACTAGCAAAGTTTCTGATGGGAGCATATATTAATTACAATTATTATATCCCATATTTGTGAAATAATTAGTTAACTGATTATTTGATGGGGATTCGGCTGTTGATAATGCAAACATTTAACTCGATTTTATCTTTCATTTTCCTATTACCATTTATTATTTAATAATAACTATAATCATTTTATTTTTACACCAAACTGGATCTAATAACCCTTTGTTTTGAAAACTTAAGAAAGAATAAATATTCTATTAATTTATACTAAATTTATTTTATTAATTAATTAATATTTTTAAACCTAAAAAAAAATATTAAATAATTTAATGAAATAGGTAAATAACTTTTTCAACATAAATATATTAATTTATCATAACGATAACGAGGTAATGTACCACGTACTCAAATAAAAAAAAAGAAATTAATACTAATTTTAAATAAAATAATAAATTTAATTCATAACCTCCTATATTCATAATAACAAATAATAATCTTATAAATAAAATTCTTGAATATTCAGCTAAAAAAATTAAAGCAAATCCCCCACTTCTATACTCAATATTAAACCCTGAAACTAATTCTCTTTCACCTTCAGCAAAATCAAAAGGAGTACGATTAGCTTCCGCTAATATAGAAGAAAAAAAACATATTCTCAAAGGAATTATTATAAATAAAAACCAAACTAAAAGTTGATATTGTCTAAATTTTACTAAATTTAAATCTATAATTATAATAATTCTTGATATTAAAATTAATGCTAAACTAACTTCATAAGAAATAGTTTGTGCAACAGCACGTAATCCTCCTAATAATGAATAATTTCTATTTGAAGACCAACCAGAAATTAATAAAGTATATACTCCTACTCTAGTACAAGATAAAAAAAATATTAAACCTAAATTAAATATAACTATATTAAAAATATAAGGAATTCCTATTCAAATAATTAATGATAATATAAATATAACAATTGGAGAAAAATAATAAGAAAAATAATTTGAATAATTTAAATAAACTTGTTCCTTAGTAAATAACTTAATGGCATCTGAAAAAGGCTGTAAAATTCCTATTAAACCTAATTTATTAGGACCTTTCCGAACTTGAATATAACCTAAAACTTTACGTTCTAATAAAGTTAAAAAAGCAACCCCAATTAAAACACCAATTAATAAAATTAAGCCCCCAACTATAATATTAATAAAATCAATTATTATCAATACTATCTATATAATAATTTATATATTAATGACTTCTAAAATCATCACATATATATATTTATAATACTATTACTAAAATTCATTAAATTAAATTATTTAAAATATTTGATCCTTTCGTACTAAAATATTTATTTTATTAAAAGATAGAAACCAACCTGGCTCACACCGGTTTGAACTCAGATCATGTAAGATTTTAATGATCGAACAGATCAAAATTTTAAACTTTTGCATTTAAATTTTATCTTAATCCAACATCGAGGTCGCAACCTTTTTTTTTTATTTGTACTAAAAAAAAAAATTACGCTGTTATCCCTAAGGTAATTTTTTCTTTTAATCATAAAACATGGATCAAAAAATCATTTATTTATGTATAAATTTTAAAAAAAGTTATTTTAATTTTTCTATCACCCCAATAAAATAATAATAATAATTTAAATTTATTTTTATATATTAAATATTAATTATTATTATTATAAAACTCTATAGGGTCTTCTCGTCTTTTTAAATTATTTTAACTTTTTAATTAAAAAATTAATTTCAATTTTTAATTTAGAGACAGTTTATATTTCATCGAATCTTTCATACAAGTCTTCAATTAAAAGACTATTTATTATGCTACCTTTGTGCAGTCAATATACTGCAGCCCTTTAATTTTTAATCAGTGGGCAGATTAGACTTTAAATTATTAACCAAAAAGACATGTTTTTGATAAACAAGTATATAATATTTGACTTATTTTTAAATAAAAATAATTTAAACCATAAGTAGACAAACTAGGTAAAAATCATATAACTACAAAAAAATATCTTAATTCATAAAAATATAAAAATTTATTTATTGAATAAATTTTTATATTTCTAATTAAATAACCTGATAATAAACCCCATATAGTAACATAAATTACTATTATTTTTATAGAAATAGGTAAATAAATTATATAAGGAAAATAAAAAATTATTCATCTTAAAACTCTTCCTGAAACTAAACTTATAAATAACTAGCGACCCGCCCGCGGCTTCGCACGCTTTAACCACAGAATGATTTACTTAATACACTAAAATTATATTCATGTTTCAATATACCTATATTGTATGTTTGCAATGCACTTAAGATTTCTAATATGAAAATTATTAAAACCTTAGGTGGCATTTTCGTATCACCCATAAGAGAGATGCAGCTGTCAATATATTAATTTCTTTAAACTTTTGCCTTAAGGAGTCTTTAGGACCTAAATTATAGTTATAGGGATATAGTTATAGTTATATCGATACCTACAATAAAATCCTAACTCATCGGTGTCTGTACGTGGAAGATATATTAGAAAAAATATTATTACGGACATTTAAAAATTTAATAGAACTTGGTCAGTTTGTCTGTTTATCTGTGCGTTCACGATAACCTCACAGTTTTGTAATTTGTCTAACTTCCTTTAAATATTTAGTATTAGTTTTATTTTAATCGGGCCACACAAAATTAAAACCAGATTCACGCTGTATCCAGCCTATAGCAGGGTAGGTAGAGGAACTTAAGTGTTAAGATACTGCGTATGATATATGACTGACGTGAAATGAAAATATGATTAAATTTCAATTCAATCCTCCAAGTGGGCATCGGACCCATAACGTCTGGCACAATTTTGTGCCCCTACGCCGCGACGGCCTTTAATATTCATACAGAATGGAAGCGTCAGCGCTCCCTTTACGGGGACAGTATATAGGATGAAATATTAATGTATAACAATAATAAGAAATATAATAGTTTATTAGACCCTTACCTCAAGAAATTAATCAAGATACCTCAACAGTTTAGACGTAGGATTTTTTTAAATTTCACGATGTTTATCCATACCTGTATTTCGTTACGCATCTATGCAGATACCAATAACGTAATCACATACTACTACAAAATATTACTAAAGGTTAAGCAACTTTGAACTTTGCCCCCAATACCTACGACTCGTATGTTTGCGTCTTTAATGACAAATAGCGTTCATTTTAATATCAACGATAATACATAATTTATTTTGTATGAAAAAATAACTTTTTCCTTTTTGGAATTTTTTAAATTGTATTAGGCTTTTATAGAGTAGTTAAAACTATGGTTTCATTTAAAGTGGTACTGATAAAAACACAATATAATTGAGTATATTTAATATCTATAGTGATTTTTTAGTGAATAGAATTATTATTATTATTACAACACTTGCGAAGAGAGCATATTTCAAGCATTTTTTTAAATTCTTATACCTTTTGAGAAACTACCAACATTCTTATCGTTAACATATTTTTTTTTAAATAAAAAAAAAATGAATATTTTGTCTAAATTTTTCGTCATAATGGCGCGAAAATATTCAAAATGTTCAAAATTAAAAGTTCAAAAATGTTGGTTGAAAATAATTATGCTGCAGGAGGATACCTTTATATGTACTGTTTAAATCTGTTGTTTTATAATATTATGTAGAATAATATAATCTATAGATAATCACACATTCCTCTTCACACTTTTTATTCTTTAACTATAATAAGTAAATATATTTAACGTTATAACGTTATATTAAACGTATTAATAAATTTAATTAAATTTATTAATAAATTTCAAGTATTCATTTGTTTTGAATATAACATTAAGATTGATTCATAAAATATATTTGGCCTCCTTAACATGATTATTACATCTATTTTTTTTATATACAAAGTTTTGATTAAGTTCTCTTGAGAAATATATCTACTGTAAATGAATGTAACGTACCTACGTGCCAATGATTAAAACGTATTGACATCACCACGTGATCCATCTAAACACAATATAAACTTTTATAAGCTATAGTAACCAACTCGCGGCTTCACCCATTTAAATTTGTGAATTATTTGTTTGTTTCGATACAGGGAATTACTTGAAAGTTTGTATTATTTTTTTTTTAAAACAGCACCGATTTTCATAAAATTTTAAAGTCAGACTCTAAAATATTTTTTTGAACACGTGTCTCATGGTTTTAAGAATTCATCCCCTAAGGGTTCAAATGCTGGGTTGAAAGTTTATATGGAAAAATCTTTAAATCGCCACCGATTTTTATAAAAAATTAAATTCAGACTGTTAAAAATATTAAAGTAAACACGCGTTTCGTGGGTTTTTTAGAATTCACCCCTAAGGGTGCTAATAAGCAGGCGAAGTTGCGCGCGCCCGCTAGTTTAATGTAATAACATATAATATATTTATAAAAATGAGAATGTATTGTTTTGTTTAATAGCTCCTGATAGTTATTACAACACATGCAAGGAAAGATCATTTTAGAAAGTTGTTTAATTATATTAGAATTATAAAAACTACCAACATTTTTATGGTGAATAAAATATTTTATCACATAAAAAAAATGTCTATGTTTTCCACCTGAAAAACACTAAGGGGAGAAAAAATGTAAATATATATGAAAATATAGATACCACATTAGTATCAATACATTTTGCTGGTAACAATAATTGAAAAAAATTATATACTACCTACGGGATAACTTTGTATGCAAAGTTTAAAACTATTAATTATGGCAGAATATTATATACATAGATATACATATAGGCATCTAAAATATTTATATATTTTAGATGCCTCTCTGTACTACGATGGCGGCTCTGTTCTAGTTTGCACATTTTCCTTTGAAAATGAGTTATTGTGGCATAACTAACAGTTACACATGGTTTCGTATACTTTTTTGTAGATATTGATGTCTTCTATAAAATTGCAGTACATCACTTTGCTCTATTGTCAATAATTTCCACAGCGTACGCGATATAAGGTTTTTTTGGTATTTTTTTACACGTTAATCGTGTAATTGTAAAAGAATTTTCCTTATCAGGTCTATTTCATTCAAACAATTTTGCCGTGGGATCCCGGCATATTGGATCATCCTGATGCTGGTGGTGTCTTAAGAGGTGACTGGGCAGACTCGACCGGATCATTACCACCCCCGGCATTAAAAACCGGCGTGACCCGGCATTACCTGATGCGAAACGTAGTGGCTTTATGCCACTGCGTTTCGCATCAGGTAATGCCGGGCTCCGGAGTCCAACCCATCTTAAAGGCGGGCAACGAACCTGTAACTCCTCTGGTGTTGCACGGGGCCGCGGGTGGCGGTAGTCACTTACCATCAGGTGACCTGAACGCTCGTTTGCCTTCCATAAAAAAAAACAAAAAATCTAATGGATTGTCTTCATAATTTAAGTGGTATCGATGCACCTCCCCCCCACCCCCGCAGAGTTACTCGCCATGGTGCGCCACACGGCACACACTCCGCATTTTTTATTATTACATGATTTTCTTTAGATTTATATTTTTAAATTCGTTATATCTTTTGAATGGGATGTCCGATTTTATTAATTTAAAAAGTTTTTTACAGGTATTGAAATTATCTTTCATAAAATATCATTTAATGGGATAAGGATTGATGCAGAGGTATGAATAATATGGTTTGATTATTGTCGGTACTTTTGTTAACTTATAAAATATAAAAAAATGGTTATATTTTCATAACTACAGTAGTTGGACATATGCTATCCCGGACTTTTTTATAGATATTCATGCGCTCTATAATACTGTAGAACATTGTTTTGTTCTATCATCAAAAGTTTTCGCAGCGCACGCGATGATAGAATCATTAAGATCAATTTCTTCACACCTTGGTTTACATTATTGCATTTTTATTAGGGATCTCTATTTTTTTTGGAAATGTAATATAGCCTATGCTGGTCAGTGAAGATGCAGCTTTCCAATAGTGAAAAAAATATTTAAATCGGCCCGGTAGTTTTTGTGTGAAAACTCTACAAACATACACACATACACACATACATACATACAAAAATACAAATCTTACCTCTTTATAATATTAGTATAGATAAAATTATTATTCTTTTTAATATAATATAATCTTCATCATACAAATTATAAATAGATAATAAATTAAAATCATTAATTATTAAATACATTAATAAACGAATAGTATAAAATATTGTTAAACCAGTAGAAAAATAAAATAAAAAAAAAATTAAAAAATTCAAATTTCTTATTCTAACTATTTCTAAAATTATATCTTTTGAATAAAATCCAGCTAAAAAAGGAATTCCACATAAAGCTAAATTTGAAATATTTAAACATAAAGAAGTTATAGGAATATAAAATCTAATACCCCCTATTATTCGAATATCTTGATTATCATTTATTATATGAATAATAACACCAGCACATATAAATAATAAAGCTTTAAATATAGCATGAGTTAGTAAATGATAAAAAGCCAAATCATTAAATCCTATTCTTAAAATTCTTATTATTAAACCTAACTGACTTAATGTTGATAAAGCAATAATTTTTTTTAAATCAAATTCATAATTAGCACAAATCCCAGCTATTAATATAGTTAAACCAGATACAAGTAATAAAATTTTTAAAAAAATCATATCAATTAATAAATTATTGAAACGAATCAATAAATAAACTCCTACTGTAACTAATGTAGAAGAATGAACTAAAGCTGACACAGGGGTAGGAGCTGCAATAGCAGCTGGAAGTCATGATCTGAAAGGAATTTGCGTATGAGTTGCCGTATGATTACATTTAGTATCGTTCCTCAAATCCTCATTAAACTCTAAAATTGCTCTTTTAGACGTTAACCCTTCTAATTTTCCATAATGTATGACATAACCATTCAAGATCTTCGTGTCTTCTACTTTAAAAGTACCTAAAACTTTATTATCCTCTATGAAAGTAATGGTGCCTTGATCACCTACTTGTCCTCGACACTCTCCTTAGAAACAAGTCTTCTTAAATACTAATCCTATCTCGATATTCTCTGGAAGTTCAGAAATTTCATCGAAAATGTTTTTCCCTAAAACATAGAACAAAAGTTCCGAATCGATACCATTGGTCACATACTTATAGCTATCATCTGTTTTGGGGAAAATTACATATTATTTCGGTGATTTTGTCATTAACCTGCTTACTAATTTCCTTAGCTTTAATTTTTGCCTCCTCATATCCTGTCATGTCGACTAAAATATTTTTCTCTTCTGCCAGAATGCACGTAAGATCTGTAGGAAATCCATATGTATCATATAAGACAAAAATATCCTTACCCGACAAAATTTCTTTGTCTCGAACCATTTTATTAAATCTTTCAATTCCTTTTCTAAGTGTCTTTAGAAATAATTGTTCCTCGTCATCAACAACGTCCAAAGAAACCGGTTGTATTCCCAAAGATTCAGCAGATACTTTTACAATTCCTGATAGCACACCCTCCTTAATTTTAAGGACATCATGTGCATATCGTACAGCTCTTTGCAAAATCCTTCTTAACACATAACCTTGACCATCATTTTTAAACTCTACCTTGTCATGTAAACATACACTGATTGTTCTACAATGATCGGCCAAAACCCGGAAGGCGACATCTGTTTGTGAATTCCCATCATCATATCTGAAATCACAGTTTTTTTCATGAAAAGAATAATTTCGGTAAAAGTATCAATAATATAATTCGATTTAACTCCACTCAAAATGCTTAAAAGTCTTTCAAGTCCTATTCCTGTATCAATACATTTTCTGTCCAATGGCTTTAAGACGCCACCAATCCTATTAAATTCTATAAAAACAATATTCCATAATTCTATAACATCAGGATCATCCATATTTACCAAGCTAGAGGCATCCCTATTTCCTATTCTATCATAATGAATCTCAGTACAGGGACCACAAGGCCCTGTTTCTCCCATTTCCCAGAAGTTGTCACTGTATGAGGCAGATAAAATTCTCTCCTTAGGCAAATACTTCGACCAATCGTTATCTAACTCGTCATAGTATGTAACATATAATCTTGAATGATCCAATCCCAATTCATTAACAAGAAAATCCCACGCAAAGTCAATAGCTTCCTCCTTAAAATAGGCACCAAATGACCAATTTCCAAGCATTTCAAAAAAAGTATGATGGTAATTATCCTTACCAACGTCATCCAAATCGTTATGCTTTCGTCCAGCACGTATACATCTTTGCACACTACAAGCTTGCTTCAGTTCTGAATCACCACCTAATAAAATATCCTTAAATTGCACCATTCCACTATTGGTAAAAAGAAGAGAAGGATCATTGTTTGGAATAACTGAGCTAGAAGGAACTATTGTATGATTTTTGCTCTTAAAGTAAGATAAGAGAAACTTTGATCGTAATTTTTCTGTTGTCCACATAAAACTTAGGGGAAATAAAAAATATATGAAATAGAAAAAACAGAAGAATGATCAACTACAAAAATTCTTAAAATATATTTACTTTACAAAATTATAATAATAATAATAATAATAATAACACTTTATTGCACGTTTACAATTGGATTATACATTTCTTTCATAAGTACATAGGATCAATGTGCAATGGCGGCCTTATCGCTAAGAGCGATCTCTTACAGGCAACCAACAATATAGGATTAATGAAATAAAAACAGAACGGTGCAAAAGTTACATTGATATATACATAAATAACATATATAGCTTAATAAATAAATAGAATGACATATATATAGATTAATACATACACAAATACATACATAGATACATACATACACAAATACATACATAGATACATACATACAAAAATACACACGTAGATATATACATACATATACATACAGATTCATACATAAACCAAGCGTACAACGTAAACGTATATCCGTTTATGGACTCTGTTCCAGGTAGTGTTTTTTAAGACGGTATTTAAATGCTCCAACCGTCTGAGATTTTCTAATACTCAGTGGCAGCTCATTCCACAACTTTACTGTCTTGACAGTAAAGGAGTCACCATAGCATTTCGATCGGGACAAAGGTATTTCGAGGAGGTTGTCGGTGCGGGAACGGAGACATTGTACATGAAGGGAGTTCGACCCCAGGAACTTAAACCGTTCTTTAAGGTACGAAGGAGTAATAGGATGGTAGAGGATGGTATAAAGGAGAGTGAGGGAATGTAGATTACGTCTCTGTTTTATTGTGAGCCAATTCAGTTGAGCACGAAACTGTGACACATGGTCGTACTTTCTCAGTCCAAATATAAATCTTATAATAAGATTTTGCAGACGCTCGAGCTTATTAAGCAGTTGCTGAGACAAATCCAGATAGCAAGAATCAGCGTAGTCTAGAATGGGAAGGAGAAGAGTGTTGGCTAAGGATATTTTGGTTTTCAAAGGTAAAAGGTTTTTCCATCTTCTTAATCCCCCCAAGGCGGCGAAAATCCTGCGACCAAGTCCAGAAACGTGGGGTGACCAGGAAAATGCGCTATCCATTCTGATTCCCAAGTTCAAAACACTCTCATTAGGCTCTAAACAAATATCACCAAGTAAAACTGATGGTAGAGGTTTGTGTAATTTAAATAGCTGTTTAGAGTTTCCAAAAATGCAAAACTGAGATTTATTTGGGTTTAAAGTAAGTCCAAATGATTTACACCAGATACTTATTAACTGAAGATCGGAGTTAATTTTAGCAGCCGCACTAGAAATTTCATTCGCGGGTACGGTTGTATAAATTTGTAAATCATCAGCGTAAAGATGATAAGAAGATGATATGTGTAGAGTGAGAGCGTTAATGAAAATGGAAAAAAGGAGAGGAGACAGCACACCACCCTGAGGCACACCAGCGTTAATAAGGCTTAGTGAGGACTGTCTACCGTCATGTATAACGCTCTGTCTGCGGCCTCGTAGGTATGAAGAAAACCATTCAGTAGCTGTTGAGGAAAAATTTATCGACTTTAATATAGCTAGTAGAATATCAAAGTCTACAGTATTGAAGGCATTCGAAAAGTCCAGCAGAACAAGTAGAGTAACTTGCTGGTTGTCAATACCGAATCGAATGTCATCACATACTTTATTAAGTGCAGTTACAGTGCTATGTCCAGGACGGAAATTAGATCAGAAATTATATTAGATCATTTAGACAATTCTCTTGCTATCTCATTTAATATCTTTACAAGATCATCAATTAGATGCACACCACTATCAATAAGTTTGTACATGATATCCAAGGTATCCTCGCTTAACTAAACATCTAATTCTTTCGAGATTTCTAAAAGATGCTTGTAGCTAGAATTTTTCATTTTAATGGATAAAAAATTAAAACTTCTTTTGTAAAAATTCAAAAGAAAAAAACAAATTTAAAAACCAAGATTTTTAAAAGTTATGCTAAGTTGTACTTAAAACTTGATTTTCTGTATTTTCTTTATCTGTCCTAAGTCTCTATTTTATTTTTTCGGCAGTTTAGTTTTTGAATATTTTTTAAATTCGACTTTTCCCAATTTTTTTCAAAAAAGAATAAATGTTTCTTTTCTTGGTGCTATAGGTAGGAGGAAATTTCCAAAAAGACTCTAGTAGGTAAACTGTAGTTAAGTCCCACTAGAGTAATCTAAGATTCTTACTTACTAAACCCACTCCTGTTAATAGCCTTTTATCATGCCCATTTAGGCTTTGATTTTGCCCATGCCCATTTAGCTTTAATCCATGCCGGACATGTAGACCCACAGTAGAAATATTTACGAGCGTGGTTAGAGACACGGAAAGAGAGCATCATCTTACTGGTATAATCGCCCCATATTTTCAGAATGATAGAAAAAAAAATGCTTTTTAAAATTGTTAAGCAGGTACGCATCAAGGGTTATTCATATTGTTGCAGTTGGTAGCTTACATTTTTAGGTAATATGAGATGTATTTGAAAAGTGACAATCAAATCTATACTTATAATAAATCTGTAGAAAAGTCGTTTCTGTACATTGAAAATATTTTAAAAAAAATTAGCCATGGTGTTAAAGGATAACTAACAGAATCCATTTCCAACATTTTTGGAATTTTTGTCTGTTTGTCTGTTTCTCTGTTTGTCTATTTGTCTGTTATCACACCTGTGTCATCATCTGTGTCACGCATCACGTCAAAAGTACACAATATATTTAAGCAAGTTTTATACGTAAAAATTACCAGTAAATCAAAGTAACATTTAGTGTTTATTTCATTGTAATAGCTTCACTCTATCAAAAGATATAAGTATTTAAGTTTCCAAGAAGCTTATATTTGAGATAGTAGAACTCGATACTAGAAACGCTATCTATTTTATATTTTAAGTAGGTAGGTAGGTAGGTAGGTAGGTAGGTGGGTAGGTAGGTGGGTCGGTAGGTGTGTAGGTAGGTAGGTAGGTGGGTAGGTAGTTGCGCAGGTAGGTGGGTAGGTAGGTAGGTGGGTAGGTGGGTAGGTAGGTGGGTAGGTAGGTGGGTAGGTAGGTGGGTAGGTAGGTAGGTAAGTGGGTAGGTAGGTGGGTAGGTGGGTAGGTGGGTAGGTAGGTAGGTAGGTAGGTGGGTAGGTAGGTAGGTGGGTAGGTGGGTAGGTGGGTAGGTGGGTAGGTGGGTAGGTGGGTAGGTAGGTAGGTGGGTAGGTATGGATGTATGGATGTATGGATGTATGGATGTATGGATGTGTGGATGTGTGGATGTGTGGATGTGTGGATGTGTGGATGTATGGATGTATGGATGTCGTGTATATTTTTTTCAATTATTATTACCAGTAAAGTATCGATACTAATGTGATATCTATATATTTAATATATTAAATATTTTTTAGTAAGTTTTATAATTCTAATAGAATTAAACAACTATATAAAATGATTTTTCCTTGCATGCGTTGTAATAATTACAACATAATATATAAGATTTTATATGTTATTTTAATTATTATCTTAAAATAATTAAATGTATTTTGATCAAATTAATTTTCTTAAAAATTAGGAGTGCCCAACGAAGCTATCATTTCTCTATGAAGATATAAATAAATAGTTATAAAGATCAGTTATTTAATCATTACACCATTCATACATGACGAATATTACAATAAAAACAATTAAATCGATTGTACCGCTCCCGCACCGCGCTCACGTCTTAGCTCTTTAAATCGCTTAAGTCGTTTCTGAGATAAGCGTCGACTAACAGAAAAACCAAGAAACCGACAAAATTTATAAATATTATTGTTGCTGATTCTATTACTTTGTTAATTGCTCCAATAATCATTTGTTTAATGAAAATCGAAAATGTCATGGTTTTAATAATTTTCACATTAGAAATCTTAAGTGTGCTGCAAGCATACATTATTTATTAAAACAGGAACGTAATTCCCTTTACCGAAACAAACAAATAATTCACAAATTTAAGCGGGTGAAGCCGCGAGCTGGTTGCTGTATTTTATAAAATTTTATGTTGTGTTTATAATAGATGGATCACGTGGTGATGTCAATACGTTTTAATCATTGGCATGTAGGTACGTTATATTAATTTATAGTAGATATATTTCTCAAGAGAACTTAATCAAAACTTTGTATATAAAAAAATACATGAAATAATCATGTTAGGGAAATATCAAATTTATTTTATGAATCAATCTTAATGTTATATTCGAAACAAATGAATTGTATGTAAATTTATTAATACATTTCAAGTATGCAAAAAAGAAAAAATGCAATTAAATTGCGTTTCTGCTTTTCTTTCCAATGCTTTATATTTCTATATATGTGGGACGTAAATGCGGGAACAGAGCTGCCATCTAAGTACAGAGTAACCTCTAAAATATATATTTACGTATAGTTAAAGAATAAAAAGTGTGCAGAGGAATGTGTGATTTCTCTATAGAATATATTATTCTACATTATATCATAAAAAAACAGTACATATAACGGTATCGGTAATTTGAACTTTTAATTTTGAACATTTTAAATATTTTCGTGCCATTATGATGAAAAACTTAGACAATTTTTTAATTTGAAAAAAAAATAATTTATTAACGATAAGAATGTTGGTAGTTTTTCAAAATGTCTAAAATATGCTTTCTTCGCAAGTATTGTAATAACTATTAGTTCTATTCACTAAAAAATCACTATAAATAATAATTATGCTGAATTAGTGTTTTTGTCAGCACCACTTTAAATGAAACCATAGTTAATCACTCTATAAAAGCATAATACAATAAAAAAAATCCTAAAAGGGAAAAAGTTATTTTTCATACAAAATAAAATATATATTATCGTTGATATTAAAATAAAACGCTATTTGTCATTAAACACGCAAACAGGCATAAGCCTATCAAAGGGAAACCGCCGCATACGCCTCATTCCTAAATCGAGTCGTATGTATTGGCGACAAAGTTCAAAGTTGCTCAACCTTTAGTAATAGTTTTGTAGTAGTATGTGTTAATGTGTGTGTATCTATGCGGAACTCCGTCACACAAAATACAGGTATGGATAAACATCGTGAAATGAAAAAATCTACGTCTAAACTGTTGAGGTATCTTGATTAATTTCTTTAGGTATGGTCTTAAAATATTTGAACGAGATGAAGAAAGGACGGAATGCAAGATCAGTGTAAATGATAAGATATTAGAACAGGTGAATGAAGTGGTATATTTGGGAAGTATGTTCAGTAGAGATGGAAGATACGAGATGGATGTGGAAAGGCGTATTGCTGCCGGTAACAAGGTTAACGGAGCCTTGGCTGCATTGATGAGACGGCGAAACGTCAGCACAGCTGCGCGTTTGGCCGTACACAATGCAGTTTTGGTACCGACCCTGTTATACGGCAGCGAAACGTGGGTATTACAGAAGAAGAATGAAAGAAAGATGAATGCTGTGGAGATGCGATCTCTTGGTAGGATATACGGAGTCAGCCTAGCTGATCGAATCCGCAATGAAGAGGTAGTACACAGAATGGCAGGTACCAGCGAGGATGTCACGGTGAGAATGAAGAAGAACGTGCTCAGCTGGTTTGGGCACGTCGAACGAATGAGCGAGGAAAGAATGGCAAAAAAGATTTATGATGGAAAAGTGAGTGGTAAGAGAGGTAGGGGGAGACCTCGGTTGACCTTCGAAAACACAGTATCAAAGATACTGGAGGAAGGTCACGTAAAAAGCATGAGGAGGAAAAAAGGATGAGGAGGAGGAGGGCATGTATGAAGAGGTTGATGACAGTGGACGAGGCGAAAGAGGTATGTAGGACCGTAGCGTTTGGCGCTCCGTTCTCTCTGACTACCCCGCTAGGGATAAAGCGTGAAGTTAAGTTAAGTTAAGTTAAGTTAAAATATTTTATCCTATATATTGCCCCCGTAAAAGCAGCGCTGACGCTTCCATTCTGTATTAATATTAAAGGCCATCGCGGCGCAGGGGCACAAAGTTAGGTTAAGTTATTTAAATCGGTTGAGCCCTTTCTGAGATTATCCTGAACGCACAGATAAACAGACAAACTGACCAAGTTCTATTACATTGTTAAATGTCCGTGATAACATTTTTTCTTATATATCTTCCACATACAGACACCGATGAGTTAGGATTTTATTGTAAGTATCGATATTACTATAGCTATAACTATAACTTAGGTCCTAAAGACTCCTTAAGGCAAAAGTTTAAAGAAATTAATATTGACAGTTGCATCTCTCTTATGGGAGGTAGGAAAATGCGACTTGCGTGCGTTGCAAACATACATACACGAACATAATTTTAGTGTATTAAGCAAATAATTCTGTGGTTTAAGCGGGCGAAGCCGCGAGCGGGCCGCTAGTAGGGAATAAATTTATTTAAAAAATTTGAAGATGACTATAGAAAGCTAATATTTAAAAAAATAAGAAAAGTATTGTATATTTTAAAATAAGAAAGTTACTCTTCAGTAAAATCGTTCTTTTGGTAGAATGAATATCTTTAACTTGAAAGATTATCTTATTGATTTAAAATAAATAATTAACATTTAACCCTTAAATGCTGGAAACAATAATTATTTATTTTTTGTTTACAAATCTATTTATCTCTGTATACCTCAAGATAAGACAGATAATAAGCTTGTATAAGAAACAGAGTGAAAGTTCAGAGAAAATAGCATCCGTAGAAGAATTTACACTTATGCAGAGATATAATAAAGATAAGCTGATCGTGTCTATAGTTGAATCTATAATTGTAAACTAACTAACTAACTATATATATATATATATATATATATATATATATATATATATATATATATATATATATATAGATATATATATATATACATATATATATATATATATATATATATATATATATATATATATATATATATATATATATATATATAAAACAATACCTTTTTGCACCTTTCTGTATTCTTGCGTGAAATAAATCCTTTGAGCTTTTATGGTTGCCTGTAAGAAATTGCTTTTAGTGATAAGGCCGCCATTGCACATTTGTGTATCTTTTACTTCTATTATGAACTGTATGTTTTATTTATTATTTGTGCAATAAAGTATTATTCTATTCTATTCTATTCTATTCTCAATTGAAACAACGAAAGAAACACCCACAAATACAGATAAAACGATGATGTATACAGGGATACGAGTTTCAAGGTAAAATGAAGAACGAACCCAAATATAAAAGTTGTAATAACACTGTATTTTAAGAAGTCTGTCACATATAAAAATAAGGTAGTCTTATTAAATCCATGCTTAGCCTCAATATAAAATGTACTAAATAAAGAAAAAGGAATTTCGAAAATTCTTTCTGCATGGAAAAATAATAAAAAAAATAGAATCTCTTCAAATCTGTGCTTACCAAGGAAATAAGCATTGTAAGTTTTTTGAAATATTCTATAGTATAGAATAAAAGCATCCTTTGTATTCACAATTATAGATTCAACTATAGACACGATCAGCTTATCTTTATTATATCTCTGCATAAGTGTAAATTCTTCTACGGATGCTATTTTCTCTGAACTTTCACTCTGTTTCTTATACAAGCTTATTATCTGTCTTATCTTGAGGTATACAGAGATAAATAGATTTGTAAACAAAAAATAAATAATTATTGTTTCCAGCATTTAAGGGTTAAATGTTAATTATTTATTTTAAATCAATAAAGATAATCTTTCAAGTTAAAGATATTCATTCTACCAAAAGAATATTATAAATCTAAATTTACAAAATAGCCGTAAATTTTATTTTGTTTTTTAAAATAAATATGGGATTTTACATAAAAATCCAAATATGCAATATCTAAGTGTGTATATCAAAAACAAAGCATGCTCTAATCTCTGTATATAACCATCAGTTGGTGTAAAAGTAGCAATATAATTAGTGCTTCCTTAAAATCTTCCATAGCGAATATACAAAATTTAATGTTTATCGTTGTTTTAATTTATCATACACAAGATAAACTCTTATTTGGTTCCATTTTAAGCTAAAAGAGAAGTAATCAATAAACTTAATTTGCCTGTATTTATAACCTAATACTACATCTTTTTGATTTTAATTTAGACGAGCCTAAAACTTAGCAACCCACAACTCTTTTTAAAAAAGTAACCCATTTATTTAAAACAAGTAATTGAAAATTATTTATTGTTTCCTAACATTTCATATACTTTACTAAGAAAATCGTCTTTTCCATAACCCGTTTTCGATGAAACAGAAACAGTATCTATTGAGTTGTGCAAGTGATCCAATATGAACTGGTATATGACTGCACTCGTTAAGAGATTTTCTAAAAGACTCATAGTCCCTAATCCATTCCTCAATCTTAGAGGCATCCTCTATGTCTACCTTGTTAAACGTACAAAGCACAGGAACCTCATATCTAGACATCAAAGAAATAGAATACATCATATTGGACATAAAAACAGAAGGATCCTGAGAAACATGACTATCAACTAAATACATCATTACAAGATTTCCTACTGACTTGAAATAGTCTCTAATAATATATCCTGGAGATGACCACGTAAAAGTTTCAATCTGACCAGGTGTGTCTATAATGATTCTATTCAGGTGTGTCTATTCTAATTTGTTAATGTGTTTGTCAATGTCTAATAAGAAAAGATTCAAAGCCGTTGTGATTGCTCCATTTGGTCCGATATTATATTTGTTCATGACATCAAAAAAGTCTATATGATCTCTAATATCTATATTAAGAGGCATATTTGTGTTAAGAACTGCTGGATCCAAAATGTCTAAAATATGCTTTCTTCGCAAGTATTGTAATAACTATTAGTTCTATTCACTAAAAAAATCACTATAAATAATAATTATGCTGAATTAGTGTTTTTTGTCAGCACCACTTTAAATGAAACCATAGTTAATCACTCTATAAAGCATAATACAATAAAAAAAATCCTAAAAGGGAAAAAGTTATTTTTCATACAAAATAAATTATATATTATCGTTGATATTAAAATAAAACGCTATTTGTCATTAAACACGCAAACAGGTATAAGCCTATCAAAGGAAACCGCCGCATACGCCTCATTCCTAAATCGAGTCGTATGTATTGGCGACAAAGTTCAAAGTTGCTCAACCTTTAGTAATAGTTTTGTAGTAGTATGTGTTAATGTGTGTGTATCTATGCGGAACTCCGTCACACAAAATACAGGTATGTGGATAAACATCGGAAAATGAAAAAATCTACGTCTAAACTGTTGAGGTATCTTGATTATTTCTTTAGGTATGGTCTTAAAATATTTGAACGAGATGAAGAAAGGACGGGAATGCAAGATCAGTGTAAATGATAAGATATTAGAACAGGTGAATGAAGTGGTATATTTGGGAAGTAGGGTTCAGTAGAGAATGGAAGATACGGAGATGGATGTGGAAAGGCGTAATTGCTTGCCGGTAAACAAGGTTAACGGAGCCTTGGCTGCATTGATGAGACGGCGAAACGTCAGCACAGCTGCGCGTTTGGGCCGTACACAATGCAGTTTTGGTACCCGACCCTGTTATACGGCAGCGAAACGTGGGTATTACAGAAGAAGAAATGAAAGAAAGATGAATGCTGTGGAGAATGCGATCCTCTTGGTAGGATATACGGAGTCAGCCTAGCGATCGAATCCGCAATGAAGAGGTAGTACACAGAATGGCAGGTACCAGCGAGGATGTCACGGTGAGAAATGAGAAGACACGTGCTCAGCTGGGTTGGGCACCTATCGAACGAATGAGCGAGGAAAGAATGGCAAAAAAAGATTTATCGATGGAAAAGTGAGTGGTAAAGAGAGGTATGGGGGAGACCATCGTTGACCCGTCGAAAACAAAGTATCAAAGATACTGGAGGAAGGTCACGTAAAAAGCATGAAGGAGGAAAAAAGGATGAGGAGGAGGAGGGCCATGTATGAAGAGGTTGAATGACAGTGGACG
Source organism: Heliconius sara (assembly GCA_917862395.2). Classification (NCBI taxonomy): domain Eukaryota; kingdom Metazoa; phylum Arthropoda; class Insecta; order Lepidoptera; family Nymphalidae; genus Heliconius; species Heliconius sara. The sequence goes on from CAKJTV020000258.1 coordinate 18,680, forward strand.
AGGCGAAAGAGGTATGTAGGACCGTAGCGTTTGGCGCTCCGTTCTCTCTGACTACCCCGCTAGGGATAAAGCGCGAAGTTAAGTTAAGTTAAGTTAAGTTAAAATATTTTAATCCTATATATTGCCCCGTAAAAGCAGCGCTGAACGCTTCCATCTGTATTAATATTAAAGGCCATCGCGGCGCAGGGGCACAAAGTTAGGTTAAGTTATTTAAATCGGTTGAGCCCTTTCTGAGATTATCCTGAACGCACAGATAAACAGACAAACTGACCAAGTTCTATTACATTGTTAAATGTCCGTGATAACATTTTTTCTTATATATCTTCCACATACAGACACCGATGAGTTAGGATTTTATTGTAAGTATCGATATTACTATAGCTATAACTATAACTTAGGTCCTAAAGACTCCTTAAGGCAAAAGTTTAAAGAAATTAATATTGACAGTTGCATCTCTCTTATGGGAGGTAGGAAAATGCGACTTGCGTGCGTTGCAAACATACATACACGAACATAATTTTAGTGTATTAAGCAAATAATTCTGTGGTTTAAGCGGGCGAAGCCGCGAGCGGGCCGCTAGTAGGGAATAAATTTATTTAAAAAATTTGAAGATGACTATAGAAAGCTAATATTTAAAAAAATAAGAAAAGTATTGTATATTTAAAATAAGAAAGTTACTCTTCAGTAAAATCGTTCTTATGGTAGAATGAATATCTTTAACTTGAAAGATTATCTTTATTGATTTAAAATAAATAATTAACATTTAACCCTTAAATGCTGGAAACAATAATTATTTATTTTTTGTTTACAAATCTATTTATCTCTGTATACCTCAAGATAAGACAGATAATAAGCTTGTATAAGAAACAGAGTGAAAGTTCAGAGAAAATAGCATCCGTAGAAGAATTTACACTTATGCAGAGATATAATAAAGATAAGCTGATCGTGTCTATAGTTGAATCTATAATTGTGAATACAAAGGATGCTTTTATTCTATACTATAGAATATTTCAAAAAACTTACAATGCTTATTTCCTTGGTAAGCACAGATTTGAAGAGATTCTATTTTTTTTATTATTTTTCCATGCAGAAAGAATTTTCGAAATTCCTTTTTCTTTATTTAGTACATTTTATATTGAGGCTAAGCATGGATTTAATAAGACTACCTTATTTTTATATGTGACAGACTTCTTAAAATACAGTGTTATTACAACTTTTATATTTGGGTTCGTTCTTCATTTTACCTTGAAACTCGTATCCCTGTATACATCATCGTTTTATCTGTATTTGTGGGTGTTTCTTTCGTTGTTTCAATTGAGAATAGAATAGAATAGAATAGAATAATACTTTATTGCACAATTAATAAATAAAACATACAGTTCATAATAGAAGTAAAAGATACACAAATGTGCAATGGCGGCCTTATCACTAAAAGCAATTTCTTACAGGCAACCATAAAAGCTCAAAGGATTTATTTCACGCAAGAATACAGAAAGGTGCAAAAAGTATTGTTTTATATATATATATATATATATATATATATAAAACAATACTTATACTTTTAATAAAACAATAAAACAATAAAACAATACTTTTTTTCTATATATATATATATATATATATATATATATATATATATATATATATATATATATATATATATATATATATATATAGAAAAAAAGTATTGTTTTATTAAAAGTATTGTTTTATAACTTTCACTCTGTTTCTTATACAAGCTTATTATCTGTCTTATCTTGAGGTATACAGAGATAAATAGATTTGTAAACAAAAAATAAATAATTATTGTTTCCAGCATTTAAGGGTTAAATGTTAATTATTTATTTTAAATCAATAAAGATAATCTTTCAAGTTAAAGATATTCATTCTACCAAAAGAATATTATAAATCTAAATTTACAAAATAGCCGTAAATTTTATTTTGTTTTTTAAAATAAATATGGGATTTTACATAAAAATCCAAATATGCAATATCTAAGTGTGTATATCAAAAACAAAGCATGCTCTAATCTCTGTATATAACCATCAGTTGGTGTAAAAGTAGCAATATAATTAGTGCTTCCTTAAAATCTTCCATAGCGAATATACAAAATTTAATGTTTATCGTTGTTTTAATTTATCATACACAAGATAAACTCTTATTTGGTTCCATTTTAAGCTAAAAGAGAAGTAATCAATAAACTTAATTTGCCTGTATTTATAACCTAATACTACATCTTTTTGATTTTAATTTAGACGAGCCTAAAACTTAGCAACCCACAACTCTTTTTAAAAAAGTAACCCATTTATTTAAAACAAGTAATTGAAAATTATTTATTGTTTCCTAACATTTCATATACTTTACTAAGAAAATCGTCTTTTCCATAACCCGTTTTCGATGAAACAGAAACAGTATCTATTGAGTTGTGCAAGTGATCCAATATGAACTGGTATATGACTGCACTCGTTAAGAGATTTTCTAAAAGACTCATAGTCCCTAATCCATTCCTCAATCTTAGAGGCATCCTCTATGTCTACCTTGTTAAACGTACAAAGCACAGGAACCTCATATCTAGACATCAAAGAAATAGAATACATCATATTGGACATAAAAACAGAAGGATCCTGAGAAACATGACTATCAACTAAATACATCATTACAAGATTTCCTACTGACTTGAAATAGTCTCTAATAATATATCCTGGAGATGACCACGTAAAAGTTTCAATCTGACCAGGTGTGTCTATAATGATTCTATTCAGGTGTGACTATTCTAATTTGTTAATGTGTTTGTCAATGTCTAATAAGAAAAGATTCAAAGCCGTTGTGATTGCTCCATTTGGTCCGATATTATATTTGTTCATGACATCAAAAAAGTCTATATGATCTCTAATATCTATATTAAGAGGCATATTTGTGTTAAGAACTGCTGGATCCAAATTGATAGAAAAAATATTAGAATTCAAACCAGTGCTTTTATCGACACTACATTCATTAGAGGAAATCCAAGAGTATAAGCGCTGACAAAAGGACGTTTTTCCAGTTCCTGCCATACCTATAACTAAGAAAACAGTAGTATCGTCTTTAAGATGTATATTTTCAATTTTTTCATTGATATTTTCTAAAGGTTCAGTTTTATCTTGTTTATCTCTTGTTGTGCTCATGGGGATTAAATAATTTATTTTTTTACAATTATTCTAATGAAAGTTCTATTTAAAACAAAGATCCCTCTGAAACTAAATACAAAACATTTTTAGTATTATATTTGCAAATTTGTTGACAAATAAAAATGGCAGTTTATAGTCTGTTAATAAATCCTAAAATACATTTAAATTTTGAGTTTTTTTTTGAAAATAAAAAATTAATCGTTGGATAATGCTTCTACTAAATTTATTCTTTAATAAAAGAACAATAAAATGTAAATTAAAAATTTATATAAGAAAAATCTGTGTATTAACCATAAATGATATCAATTTTATAAATACTGAGGAAGTTTGATGCTATTTGTAATAAATATCTCAACTGCACGGATTTAACCTCTGTATTGTACCATATGTTATTACTTCAGATTGTGTGTTATCAGGATTTCACGATACTTACAGACAAAACTTTGAAATCCGAGTCATATCGAGGCATACACCCAGTCACTAGTCCGTAAAAAGACTCTTGAAAGCATTTCCTTAGAATATAGAACGAATGGAGCTGCGATGTATGATTCCGAAGTTAAAAGATCTGTATTCTGAAGTTCAAATCATTAAAATGTGCTAAGTATTGTGCTATATCGCTAGCTTTTTAATAATTCTTAAATAAATAAATAAAATCAGCTTCACGCTGTATCCGCACCAGGTGGCAAGGAACTTAATGAAGACCCTCCGTTTCCCCACTTTCTGCCAATTCTGGAGCATTGCGTGTAATTTGCCAGTAACTCACGCCGCCTTGTCTCGACCCACCAGATGCTGTAAATGAATTATTTAAGTAATATTTCATCTCCTCGATTGGGATCGACCCTACAACCATTTGGTTTTGACATCCACTTTGTGCCCCTGCCCACGACCGCCTCCCATAAAAATTGCTTATAAATTCTTGCTTCATAATATTATTATTAAACAATAGAACTTTAATTTCTTTAAAAATCTTTGTTGCTAAGCAGGCTTTTTCAACTAGAAATACTAAAGACATTTCAGATTTTAACAAATTAGTATTTTTATAAATTCTTATATACTTTTGATATCTCCCATTCGTTTCCCCCCCCTTTTTGAGAATAGAATAGAATAGAATAGAATAATACTTTATTGCACAATAATAATAAAACATACAGTTCATAATAGAAGTAAAGATACACAAATGTGCAATGGTAAGAATCGGACAAAAGCCAGATTTATTCAACATAAAAGTATTGTATATATATATATATATTTATGTATATATATATATATATACATAAATATATATGTATATATATGTATATATATATATATATATATATATATACATATATATATATTTATATATATATACTTGGCGATATATAATGGATATATATATACTTGGCGATATACAATGGATATAATGGATAGCGATCCATTTAGCTTTAATCCATGCCGGACATGTAGACCCACAGTAGAAATATTTACGAGCGTGGTTAGAGACACGGAAAGAGAGCATCATCTTACTGGTATAATCGCCCCATATTTTCAGAATGATAGAAAAAAATGCTTTTTAAAATTGTTAAGCAGGTACGCATCAAGGGTTATTCATATTGTTGCAGTTGGTAGCTTACATTTTTAGGTAATATGAGATGTATTTGAAAAGTGACAATCAAATCTATACTTATAATAAATCTGTAGAAAAGTCGTTTCTGTACATTGAAAATATTTTTAAAAAAATTAGCCATCGTGTTAAAGGATAACTAACAGAATCCATTTCCAACATTTTTGGAATTTTTGTCTGTTTGTCTGTTTCTCTGTTTGTCTATTTGTCTGTTTGTCTGTTTGTCTGTTTTCCTGTTTATGTGAACACGCATCACGTCAAAAGTACACAATATATTTAAGCAAGTTTTATACGTAAAAATTACCAGTAAATCAAAGTAACATTTAGTGTTTATTTCATTGTAATAGCTTCACTCTATCAAAAGATATAACGATAATCGTACGTATATCTAGACATCAAAGAAATAGAATACATCATATTGGACATAAAAACAGAAGGATCCTGAGAAACATGACTATCAACTAAATACATCATTACAAGATTTCCTACTGACTTGAAATAGTCTCTAATAATATATCCTGGAGATGACCACGTAAAAGTTTCAATCTGACCAGGTGTGTCTATAATGATTCTATTCAGGTGTGTCTATTCTAATTTGTTAATGTGTTTGTCAATGTCTAATAAGAAAAGATTCAAAGCCGTTGTGATTGCTCCATTTGGTCCGATATTATATTTGTTCATGACATCAAAAAAGTCTATATGATCTCTAATATCTATATTAAGAGGCATATTTGTGTTAAGAACTGCTGGATCCAAATTGATAGAAAAAATATTAGAATTCAAACCAGTGCTTTTATCGATACTACATTCATTAGAGGAAATCCAAGAGTATAAGCGCTGACAAAAGGACGTTTTTCCAGTTCCTGCCATACCTATAACTAAGAAAACAGTAGTATCGTCTTTAGATGTATATTTTCAATTTTTTCATTGATATTTTCTAAAGGTTCAGTTTTATCTTGTTTATCTCTTGTTGTGCTCATGGGGATTAAATAATTTATTTTTTTACAATTATTCTAATGAAAGTTCTATTTAAAACAAAGATCCCTCTGAAACTAAATACAAAACATTTTTAGTATTATATTGCAAATTTGTTGACAAATAAAAAATGGCGAGTTTATAGTCTGGTTAATAATCCTAAAATACATTTAAATTTTGAGTTTTTTTTTGAAAATAAAAAATTAATCGTTGGATACTGCTTCTACTAGAATGTTATTTCTTTAATAAGGAAGGATACAATCAAAAAAACATGTAATTAAAAATTTATATAAGAAAAATCTTGTTTACCATAAATGATATCAATTTTATAAATACTGAGGAAGTTTGATGCTATTTGTAATAAAATATCTCAACTCACGGATTTAACCTTGTTGTACCATATTTATTTTCAGATTGATTGTTTGGGTTATGGCATCAGATTTCACGATACTTACAGACAAAACTTTGAAATCCGAGTTATCCGAGCATAACCCAGTCACAGTCCGTAAAAGACTCTTGAAGCATTCTTAAGAATTATGAAGATGGAAGCTGCGATGTATGATTCCGCAACGTTAAAAGATTGTATTCTGAAGTTCAAATCATTAAATGTGCTAAGTATTGTGCTATATCGCTAGCTTTTTTAATAATTCTTGCTTCATAAAATTATTTATTAAACAAATAAAGAACTTATTTCTAAATATCTTTGTTGCTAGCAGGCTTTCAACTAGAAATACTAAAGACATTTCAGATTTTAAAATTATGTATTTAATAAATTCTATATACTTTTTAGAGATCTAAAACATGTAGTTCAAATAAATATTCCAGATCTGATTTAAAAAAAGTTTCCGCCTGCATATATGATGCTAAATAACTGACGGTGCAAATCTACATAAAGATCCATTGTTTCACAAAGAATTTAGAAAAAAAAGCAAAATTCTAAGATTTGTAGTATTGTTTTAATTATATATAAGGTTCTTAAGTCGTTCAGGGAATTAGCTCAGTGGTAAGCGTTGCTTAGCATGTAAGAGGTCACGGGTTCGATAAATTCTGTTCGTAAAAGTAATAAGTTAAATTCGTAAAATAAACTAAGTTCGTAAAAGTAAAACGTAAAAGTTCGTAAATAATGAATATAATTTGAACTTATCAAAATTATATATAATCAAACTTATTTTTTAATAATAAATTAATTATTTATTTATTTATTACTCTTATTGCAGTAGTAAAAATTACAAATATTTTTTTTGGACCTTTACATTCTATTATTTAATTAATCACTAATGATAAATTATTTTCTACCTATTCGAAAACTCACCCAATTATAAAAATTATTAATAATTCTTTAATTGATCTTCCATCTCCTTCTAATATCTCATCATGATGAAATTTCGGGAACTTGGAAGTTTTATTATTAATCCATTATTAATAAATTTTGAGATAAATTATTTTTTTTATTAATAACGAGCTTGTATTAAGCATTTTAAAATAGCATTTAAAATTTTTTATAATGTAAAACTGAAGACCTTGTCCCAGTTTGGAGTATCAATCTGAAGATCTCTTTAAAGTTGACCCATTTGGCCTCAAATATTTTTGTTAAATTTTACGTAAACGTTTATGTATTTTCATCGCGACATAAAATTTATATCTTTAAAAGAATATGGAAATAATATTGGCCTGCTATAAAATGCTACTATTTAATTAAATTTATTATCTTTAACCCCCTCTCCTCAAAAAAAACTCTAAAGAGGCCTGATTAAGGTTGTTTTATACAGTAAGTACATACTTTCTCTTTTGTAAAAAAAGTACTTCACCAGTTTTTTGTCAACCTTTTCTAAATAAAACTAAAAAAGCATAAAGCTGTACTTTCAAATGCCAAAAATATCATCTTTATTCTTTCAAGATAGCACAAGCACCACGCAAGTTCAAATTACGCCTAAATTAATATTTCTTAAGTAAACAAAAAATAAATAATTATTGTTTCCAGCATTAAGGGTTAAATGTTAATTATTTATTTTAAATCAATAAAGATAATCTTTCAAGTTAAAGATATTCATTCTAC
>CAKJTV020000261.1:0-12024 GCA_917862395.2 Heliconius sara
TGTTAAGAACTGCTGGATCCAAATTGATAGAAAAAATATTAGAATTCAAACCAGTGCTTTTATCGAACTACATTCATAGAGGAAATCCAAGAGTATAAGCGCTGACAAAAGGACGTTTTTCCAGTTCCTGCCATACCTATAACTAAGAAAAACAGTAGTATCGTCTTTAAGAGTTATTTTCAATTTTTTCATTGATTTTCTAAAGGTTCAGTTTTATCTTGTTTATTCTTGTTGTGCTCATGGGGATTAAATAATTATTTTTTTACAATTATTCTAATGTGAAAGTTCTATTTAAAACAAAGATCCCTCTGAAACTAAATACAAAAACATTTTTAGTATTTTATTTGGACAAATAAAAAATGCATTATGTTGATAAATCATAAAAAACATTAAATTTAGTTTTTGAAAATAAAAATATTATATAAATTATCATTGCTTAAATTTGATTTTTTTTATAGATACATAAAAATTGAAATTAAAAAAATTTTAAAGTCGAACATAATAAGTGTGTTATTCCATTAAAACTGATCATCAATCATTAAAGTAATCAAGACTTAATTTCATAATAAATTTGTAATAAATTATAGAACTCGTCCCACTTTCTGCAATTCTGGGCATTGCGTTTAATGGCAAACTCAAGCCTTGTCTCACATTATTATATAGGTTCTTAAGTCGTTCAGGGGAATTAGCTCAGTGGTAGAGCGTTTGCTTAGCATGTAAGAGGTCACGGGTTCGATAACCCATATTCTCCACCTTTTTATTGGTAATATAAATTTGAAGCCCAATTTTGCTATGAAATTTATGATACTTTTGAGATTTAATTACTACTAAAGATAATGCGAATCTTTCGCTCTACATCTTGTTCAAAATTTAAGCAACAGATATTAATCTTAAAAAAATATTTTTTAGTGTAAGTGCTGTAGTTAAGACAGCTTTGATAATTTTTATAACTGCAGTAGATCTTTTTACCGACTCAGGATGGACTAGAGCTTGTGTGTTTTATGTATATGTTCTAATGGTAAAACTAATAGAGATCCTATTATTCAAAAAATCGGTGAGAAGATCACTAAATGAAAGCGAGGAGAAATTTTGAGGAATTTGTGGTGTTAGTTGACTTTAACATGACAAGTAAGAGCTTAAAAGCTTACCTTATGAAAAATGGCATTATAGTGGAGATTAGATCCAATGGATGAGAGGCCAGTAGGTTGTATAAAGAGGATCAAACTATCTTATTGACTGTCTGTAAAAGAACTATAATGACTACTATCGTATCATCGTTGATTACGGTGTTGATTGGTATCTAGAGTTTCCATTTAGATATTAGCTTATGATTGCTTCGTGAAACTATATAAGCTAGTATACGAGTCGAGTGATGCAGAGCAGCTCTTCTCTAAGACGCGATAACTACAATTAAAATCTCTTTTAAGATGTAACAAAAGCCATATCAATCTTTCTCAGATAATGTTCCTTTTGAAAATATATAATGACGATTGTTAGAGAGAATATTACATAAAAATATCTATATGTCATAGTGAAGTTATAAAATAGGGATTCGATCAAATCTTTAATATTTTTAAGGGAAATGACAAAAATCATTTTTACAAAGTAGTTAAAAGTGTATTTAGAACTAAAATAAGTTATATATAACTTCAATTAAAGCGCTTGGAATTCTAATTATATTGTAAGATACAACTATTAAGCTTTATCTTTTAAAATATAGTATTTTTTTTATGCATGAATTAGAAAAATGAACCATTTATTTCCAACAGATTTAACTAATAAAGAGTATTATATAATATATTGCACTTTATTTTTTATTTTTAAAAAATTATAAATTTTAACCCCACAAGAAGAAATAAAATAAATGAGTTTCCTTAAAAAAATATTTATTTTAAGAAAAGTTATACTGGTAGAACAGCTGGCGGAAGCATTATGGAAAGCTTCTTGAGTAAAGGCCGCATTCTACCAGGTTACTCAATTTATTTTTTTAATTTTATCATTTGACTGCGGCATATACATCTAATGTAAAAAAATTAAAATTACTAAAAAAGTTCCTTTACTTTCAGATCAAAGAAATTTGTAAAAAAACCCCTAACATAACTGAAAGTCCGTCTTTAAAAGAAAAAAATTAATGAAACAATCATTTCAAAACTTTGAATGGTACAATAGTTTTAACCCCTGGTTAAAATTCTGCGAAATCTGGAAAAAAAATTCAAATAAGTAATATTGGTGTATAATAAATGCAGAAAAATTGAAAAGTCAGGTCCGCAAAATTATCGAAATAGGGTCTACGGCGTGAAAAATTAGAGTTGTGTTTCTATCTGTGGTATTATTTCCACATGTTTAAAAAATATTATTTTTAACCCCAGATAAAAAATAAATAAATGATTAATAAAAATAAAAAAAATATATGTCAAGGCCAAGTGGGCCGATTGTAGAAGTGCCCTTGAGAGGTACTATCACTTTGGGTGCCCACCCCAGTGTTACGCCACTATCGTATGATGAATTATTCGCTCAAATCAATAAAATTTATCAAAAATGATTAGACTGAAGGTTAACTGATTTAGAAGTGAATTTATGATACTTTTGAGATTTAATTACTACTAACAGATAATGCGAATCTTTCGCTCTACATCTTGTTCAAAATTTAAGCAACAGATATTAATCTTAAAAAAATATTTTTTAGTGTAAGTGCTGTAGTTAAGAAGCTTTGATAATATTTTTATAACTGCAGTAGATCTTTTTACCGACTCAGGATGGACTAGAGCTTGTGTGTTTTATGTATATGTTCTAATGGTAAAACTAATAGAGATCCTATTATTCAAAAATCGGTGAGAAGATCACTAACTGAAAGCGAGGAGAAATTATTGAGGAATTTGTGTTGTTAGTTGACTTTAACATGACAAGTAAGAGCTTAAAAGCTTACCTTATGAAAAATGGCATTATAGTGGAGATTAGATCCAATGGATGAGAGGCAGTAGGTTGTATAAAGAGGATCAAACTATCTTATTGACTGTCTGTAAAAGAACTATAATGACTACTATCGTATCATCGTTGATTACGGTGTTGATTGGTATCTAGAGTTTCCATTTAGATATTAGCTTATGATTGCTTCGTGAAACTATATAAGCTAGTATACGAGTCGAGTGATGCAGAGCAGCTCTTCTCTAAGACGCGATAACTACAATTAAAATCTCTTTTAAGATGTAACAAAAGCCATATCAATCTTTCTCAGATAATGTTCCTTTTGAAATATATAATGACGATTGTTAGAGAGAATATTACATAAAAATATCTATATGTCATAGTGAAGTTATAAAATAGGGATTCGATCAAATCTTTAATATTTTTAAGGGAAATGACAAAAATCATTTTTACAAAGTAGTTAAAAGTGTATTTAGAACTAAAATAAGTTATATATAACTTCAATTAAAGCGCTTGGAATTCTAATTATATTGTAAGATACAACTATTAAGCTTTATCTTTTAAAATATAGTATTTTTTTTATGCATGAATTAGAAAAATGAACCATTTATTTCCAACAGATTTAACTAATAAAGAGTATTATATAATAATATTGCACTTTATTTTTTATTTTTAAAAAATTATAAATTTTAACCCCACAAGAAGAAATAAAATAAATGAGTTTCCTTAAAAAAAATATTTATTTTAAGAAAAGTTATACTGGTAGAACAGCTGGCGGAAGCATTATGGAAAGCTTCTTGAGTAAAGGCCGCATTCTACCAGGTTACTCAATTTATTTTTTTAATTTTATCATTTGACTGCGGCATATACATCTAATGTAAAAAAAATTAAAATTACTAAAAAAGTTCCTTTACTTTCAGATCAAAAGAAATTTGTAAAAAACACCCCTAACATAACTGAAAGTCCGTCTTTAAAAGAAAGAAAAATTAAATGAAACAATCATTTCAAAACTTTGAATGGTACAATAGTTTTAACCCCTGGTTAAAATTCTGCGAAATCTGGAAAAAAAATTCAAATAAGTAATATTGGTGTATAATAAATGCAGAAAAAATTGAAAAGTCAGGTCCGCAAAATTATCGAAATAGGGTCTACGGGCGTGAAAAATTAGAGTTGTGTTTCTATCTGTGGTATTATTTCCACATGTTTAAAAAAATATTATTTTTTAACCCCAGATAAAAAATAAATAAAATGATTAATAAAAAATAAAAAAAATATATGTCAAGGCCAAGTGGGCCGATTGTAGAAAGTGCCCTTGAGAGGTACTATCACTTTGGGTGCCCACCCCAGTGTTACGCCACTATCGTATGATGAATTTATTCGCTCAAAATCAATAAAATTTATCAAAAATGATTAGACTGAAGGTTAACTTGATTTAGAAGTGAATTTGTAAAAAGATTATTTACAATCCCTGTTTTAGAGAAAATTTAGTAAGTTATTATGATGCTCGTAGTTCAATTAAAGCAAGTGTTCCATAACAATACTTTACACAACTGACGATTTACTCTTAGAAATAGAAGTGTTTAAAGCTTCAAAACCCCCCATAACAGCTTTTTCACTTCTATATTACAAATAAATGCTTTCAAAAGTTTTTTTAATGACAATGACTGAATTCATGATTTGATTGAGACCGGATTTTTAAGTACAAGTCTATGTGTATCGTGGAAGCTAGATATTATACCATTCCAAGTAAGGAAATATGGTACAATACAGGTTTCCATACGTGCAGTTGGGATATTTCATCAGCAATAACATAGAATTTTCACAACTTGCTACAAATTTTTAGCTCCCTATTTTAGTCACATTAATTTACAATAAGTAAGTCTTATATTAATGTTCTTATATTAAACATAAACTCAAAAAGGAAAAGAGGCTATCTACAGTTAGCTTTAAAATAGCATTTAAAATTTTTTATAATGTAAAACTGAAGACCTTGTCCCAGTTTGGAGTATCAATCTGAAGATCTCTTTAAAGTTGACCCATTTGGCCTCAAAATATTTTTGTTAAATTTTACGTAAACGTTTATGTATTTTCATCGCGACATAAAATTTATATCTTTAAAAGAATATGGAAATAATATTGGCCTGCTATAAAATGCTACTATTTAATTAAATTTATTATCTTTAACCCCCTCTCCTCAAAAAAAACTCTAAAGAGGCCTGATTAAGGTTGTTTTATACAGTAAGTACATACTTTCTCTTTTGTAAAAAAAGTACTTCACCAGTTTTTTTGTCAACCTTTTCTAAATAAAACTAAAAAAGCATAAAGCTGTACTTTCAAATGCCAAAAATATCATCTTTATTCTTTCAAGATAGCACAAGCACCACGCAAGTTCAAATTACGCCTAAATTAATATTTCTTAAGTAAACAAAAAATAAATAATTATTGTTTCCAGCATTTAAGGGTTAAATGTTAATTATTTATTTTAAATCAATAAAGATAATCTTTCAAGTTAAAGATATTCATTCTACCAAAAGAATATTATAAATCTAAATTTACAAAATAGCCGTAAATTTTATTTTGTTTTTTAAAATAAATATGGGATTTTACATAAAAATCCAAATATGCAATATCTAAGTGTGTATATCAAAAACAAAGCATGCTCTAATCTCTGTATATAACCATCAGTTGGTGTAAAAGTAGCAATATAATTAGTGCTTCCTTAAAATCTTCCATAGCGAATATACAAAATTTAATGTTTATCGTTGTTTTAATTTATCATACACAAGATAAACTCTTATTTGGTTCCATTTTAAGCTAAAAGAGAAGTAATCAATAAACTTAATTTGCCTGTATTTATAACCTAATACTACATCTTTTTGATTTTAATTTAGACGAGCCTAAAACTTAGCAACCCACAACTCTTTTTAAAAAAGTAACCCATTTATTTAAAACAAGTAATTGAAAATTATTTATTGTTTCCTAACATTTCATATACTTTACTAAGAAAATCGTCTTTTCCATAACCCGTTTTCGATGAAACAGAAACAGTATCTATTGAGTTGTGCAAGTGATCCAATATGAACTGGTATATGACTGCACTCGTTAAGAGATTTTCTAAAAGACTCATAGTCCCTAATCCATTCCTCAATCTTAGAGGCATCCTCTATGTCTACCTTGTTAAACGTACAAAGCACAGGAACCTCATATCTAGACATCAAAGAAATAGAATACATCATATTGGACATAAAAACAGAAGGATCCTGAGAAACATGACTATCAACTAAATACATCATTACAAGATTTCCTACTGACTTGAAATAGTCTCTAATAATATATCCTGGAGATGACCACGTAAAAGTTTCAATCTGACCAGGTGTGTCTATAATGATTCTATTCAGGTGTGACTATTCTAATTTGTTAATGTGTTTGTCAATGTCTAATAAGAAAAGATTCAAAGCCGTTGTGATTGCTCCATTTGGTCCGATATTATATTTGTTCATGACATCAAAAAAGTCTATATGATCTCTAATATCTATATTAAGAGGCATATTTGTGTTAAGAACTGCTGGATCCAAATTGATAGAAAAAATATTAGAATTCAAACCAGTGCTTTTATCGACACTACATTCATTAGAGGAAATCCAAGAGTATAAGCGCTGACAAAAGGACGTTTTTCCAGTTCCTGCCATACCTATAACTAAGAAAACAGTAGTATCGTCTTTAAGATGTATATTTTCAATTTTTTCATTGATATTTTCTAAAGGTTCAGTTTTATCTTGTTTATCTCTTGTTGTGCTCATGGGGATTAAATAATTTATTTTTTTACAATTATTCTAATGAAAGTTCTATTTAAAACAAAGATCCCTCTGAAACTAAATACAAAACATTTTTTAGTATTATATTTGCAAATTTGTTGACAAATAAAAAATGGCAGTTTATAGTCTGTTAATAAATCCTAAAATACATTTAAATTTTGAGTTTTTTTTTGAAAATAAAAAATTATCGTTGGATAATGCTTCTACTAAATTTATTCTTTAATAAAAGAACAATAAAATGTAAATTAAAAATTTATATAAGAAAAATCTGTGTATTACCATAAATGATATCAATTTTATAAATACTGAGGAAGTTTGATGCTATTTGTAATAAAATATCTCAACTGCACGGATTTAACCTCTGTATTGTACCATATGTTATTACTTCAGATTGTGTGTTATCAGGATTTCACGATACTTACAGACAAAACTTTGAAATCCGAGTCATATCGAGGCATACACCCAGTCACTAGTCCGTAAAAAGACTCTTGAAAGCATTTCCTTAGAATATAGAACGAATGGAGCTGCGATGTATGATTCCGAAGTTAAAAGATCTGTATTCTGAAGTTCAAATCATTAAAATGTGCTAAGTATTGTGCTATATCGCTAGCTTTTTTAATAATTCTTGCTTCATAATAAATTATTTATTAAACAAATAAAGAACTTTATTTCTAAATATCTTTGTTGCTAGCAGGCTATTCAACTAGAAATACTAAAGACATTTCAGATTTTAAAATTATGTATTTAATAAATTCTTATATACTTTTTTAGAGATCTAAAACATGTAGTTTCATAAATATTCCAGATCTGATTTTAAAAAAAGTTTCCGCCTGCATATATGATGCTAAATAACTGACGGTAGCAACATCTACATAAAGATCCATTGTTTCACAAAAGAATTTAGAAAAAAAGCAAAATTCTAAGAGTTTGTAGTATTGTTTTAAATTATATATAAGGTTCTTAAGTCGTTCAGGGGAATTAGCTCAGTGGTAGAGCGTTTGCTTAGCATGTAAGAGGTCACGGGTTCGATAAATTCTGTTCGTAAAAGTAATAAGTTAAAGTTCGTAAAAGTAAAACGTAAGTTCGTAAAAGTAAAACGTAAAAGTTCGATAAATAATGAATATAATTTGAACTTATCAAAATTATATAATAATCAAACTTATTTTTTAATAATAATATTAATTATTTATTTATTTATTACTCTTATTGCAGTAGTAAAAATTACAAATATTTTTTTTGGACCTTTACATTCTATTATTTAATTAATCACTAATGATAAATTATTTTCTACCTATTCGAAAAACTCACCCAATTATAAAAATTATTAATAATTCTTTAATTGATCTTCCATCTCCTTCTAATATCTCATCATGATGAAATTTCGGGTCATTATTAGCATTATGTTTAATAATTCAAATTATTACTGGATTATTTTTAACTATATATTATTCAGCAAATATTGAAATTTCTTTTTATAGAGTAAATTATATTTGCCGAAATGTTAATTATGGTTGATTGATTCGAACATTACATGCTAATGGGGCATCCTTTTTTTTTATTTGTATTTATTTACATATTGGCCGAGGAATTTATTACGAATCCTTTAACTTAAAATTAACTTGATTTGTTGGAGTAATTATTTTATTTTTATTAATAATAACAGCTTTTATAGGTTATGTTTTACCTTGAGGCCAAATGTCTTTTTGAGGGGCTACTGTTATTACTAACTTATTATCTGCTATCCCATATTTAGGAAATATATTAGTTAACTGAATTTGAGGGGGATTCGCTGTTGCTAATGCAACATTAACTCGATTTTATACTTTTCATTTTCTATTTCCTTTTATTATTTTAATAATAACTATAATTCATTATTATTTTTACACCAAACTGGATCTAATAACCCCTCTTGGAATTAACAGAAATATTGATATATAAAAATTACATTTCACCCATTTTTTACATTCAAAGATTAATTGGATTCATTATTAGTAATTTTTTTCTTATGTATATTAACTCTAATTAATCCATATTTATTAGGAGCTCAGATAATTTTATTCCTGCTAATCCTCTTGTCACTCTCCGAATTCCGATATTCAACCAGATAGATATTTTTTATTCCATATGCAATTTTTACGGTCAATCCAAATAAATTAGGAGGTGTTAATTGCTAGTTAGTAATATCTATTTTAATTTGTTAATATTATTGTAATTAGTTACCGTTTTGTCATTTATATAAAAAATTCAAGGGTACTTCAAATTTATCCTTAAAATCAAATCTTATTTTGACTATTAATTATTACTATTATTTTATTAACTTGAATTGGAGCACGACCTGTTGTATAATACCTTATATTATCACAGGACAAATTTTAACTTTAATTTACTTTTCTTATTTTATTATTAATGCAATTATTAATAAACTTTGAGATAAATTATTTTTTTATTAATTAATGAGCTTGTATTAAGCATTTGTTTTGAAAACTTAAGAAAGATATATTAATTATCTATTAATTTATACTAAATTATTTTAATATAATTTTAATATTTATAAAACCTAAAAAAAATATTAATAATTATAAAACTAAATAAATAATTTTTCAAACATAAATAATTATTTATATAACGATAACAAGAAATGTACACACTTCAAATAAAAATTTAAGAATTAAACAATTAAATTAAATATAAACTTTATTCATAACCTCTAATATAATAAAAATAAAATTCTATAAATAAATTCTTGAAATATTCAAGCAAAAAACTAAAGCAAATCCCCCACTATTAAACCTCAATACTTTAACCCTAAACTATTCTCTTCATCAATCAAAGGAGTACGAAGCTTCCGTAAGATACGAGAATAAAACTCTCTCAAAGGAATATAAAAAAAACCAAAGAATAGTTATATTACAACCAAACTTAAATTTATTATCTATAATTTATAAATAAATTCTATGAATTAAAATTATGATAACTAACTTATAATGAAACTACTTGCAAAGAATATTTCAAAAGTAATCTTTCTATTGAAGAACAACCATAATTAAACAACATAAACTTATAAAGATAAAACTACTATTAAACCAAATAAAAATAATAAAATAAATTAAATATAAGAATTCCTATTACAAATAATAAGGATAATACTAATTCAACATAAATAATAATAATAAAATAATAATTAAAAAAATAGTTCACTTATAAATAATTAATGGCATCTGAAAACTTGTTCCTGTAAAATCCTATTAACTAATTTAAATAGGCCTTATTCCATTAAAACCTAATTTATTAGACGTTTCCTAACTTAATAAAAAAGCACCCCAATTAACGTCTAATAAAGTTAAAAAACCCCAACTAATTAAAAAATCAATTATAAATACACCCCAATAAAAATTTAATAAATCATTTATACAATACATCATATATAATTTATAATACTATTATAAAATTCATCAATTAATTATTTAAAATATTATCCATTCTATAAATATTATTTTATTACCTATCTACAAAATTATTATCTTTTACCACAGCGGGTCAATGACCCGAAATTTCCGTTTCCTACTTTTATGTATGAAATATGAATGTTGGAAAGGAAATAAAAATATAATGATTATAAAATATGTATTATAATTATATGAAATAGTATTTTTACAATTTCTATTTCAAACGCAAAAAATAACAGTTGTTTTACGCAAAACATTTTTTACACATAAGTGTTTCCGTCGCACATTTCCCGCAAACAATTTTTTTACAATTGGAGCAAATTTTATTAGTTTTATTTTCTTTGCAGTATCCTATTTGACACCTCTTACGTTTATTACAATCTGTAGCAGGGTTAGGCAAAAAATTATTTCTGCTCATAGTTTTAGAAAAAAATTTGGGCCCCCATATATTATTCCACAAAAAAGAAAGTTTCAAATTATTTGCTCCATATGCAGCTCGTGCATATAAAATTGCAATAAATGCAGCAAGTTTTTCATGAGATAAACTCCAATCGGATCCTAACACTCTATTTGCTTCTTCTATTGTGCATGTTCTTATATGGTTCATAATACGGTGGTCAATTATCAATGAAAATGCAGTACTAACTTTACCTTTCATTATATGACATTTAGCATATCCTGTTGGGCCTACTTCTTGCCTGAAAATGTTATTAGGTGGCACACCTGGAAGACCACCACGTCTTCCAGGTGTGCCACCTATTTGTATTTCTTCCCAAACAGATCTATCAATTGCAACATGTTGTTCATTTATTTTTGCTTCACTTTCTTTAGAACTTGAGAGTAATCTTCTTCTTTTTCGTCCACAACCGATATTCACAATATTTTCCTCTTCATTGTCAGTATTCATAGTTATTATATATAGATTCAGACTCATTTTCATTTGTAACCAATATATCTTCGTTTTCAGAAAATTCATCTTCACCGATTTCCGAAAACTCTTCTCCAATATCATTTATATCTTTTAAGAATTTGGACTGTCTCGTTCGTTTCGACATTTTATGTGTAAATAGTTACCTGTATCACTAATAAAGCTATCAAAATGAAATAAAAACTATGTACCAAACTTTTCTATTTTTTTTATATTTTCTTGAATTATTCTCAGTTATTTTGATTGAACTACTTTACGTAACAGTCTTTGCATACATTTGCAGTTTACTGAATACAATAAGATAAGCAATATGTATTGATAAGCTTATAAAACAAAAAAAGTGTTCTCCGGGTCAAATGACCCGATGTGGTAGACAACGGTATACGACAGTTATTACTCAAGATAAACAAAACAAAAAAATATAAAAATAGTATAAGAACAGTATACTTAATTAGTCAGAAAAAGTCAGTAAGTTAAATTTGGAGAAGTAATAAAATAATGCGCGCATTATCAATGCAAAAGTTCAAAATGGGTCATTTGACCCGTTATGGTATGATTAGTGTTAAAAGATAGAAACCAACCTGGCTCACACCGGTTTGAACTCAGATCATGTAAGATTTTAATGATCGAACAGATCAAAATTTTAAACTTTTGCATTTAAATTTTATCTTAATCCAACATCGAGGTCGCAACCTTTTTTTTTTATTTGTACTAAAAAAAAAAATTACGCTGTTATCCCTAAGGTAATTTTTTCTTTTAATCATAAAACATGGATCAAAAATCATTTATTTATGTATAAATTTTAAAAAAAGTTATTTTAATTTTTCTATCACCCCAATAAAATAATAATAATAATAATTTAAATTTATTTTTATATATTAAATATTAATTATTATTATTATAAAACTCT
>CAKJTV020000262.1:0-12422 GCA_917862395.2 Heliconius sara
TAGTGGATTTCTTTATAAACAATAGTTGGTCACTTTTTTATTTCGTTCTACTGAAGGATTTCAGCAAAACCGTGTCCACGATAGGGCTTTCGAAAGGCTTCGAATGGTGTATAAACCGCGGGGATTGTGGGAGGTGCGGGTAAAAATTCCAAAAAATTATTCAATAATTTATTCAATAAATTATTTGACTTTGAAAAATTCGTCTTGTATGGAGATTTTCTAAATCGTCAGAGCTTAGGTGGATTTCTTATATAAACAATAGGTATGGTCACTTTTTTCGGTTTCTACTGAACGGATTTCAGCGAAACCGGTGTCCAACGATAGGGCTTCGAAAGGCCTTCGAAGTGGTGTATAAACCGCGGGGGATGGTGTGGGGAGGTGCGGGTAAAAAGTCTCAAAAAACCCGAATTTTTTCAGATGTTTTTGCGTCAAAAGTGGCGCAAAATTTTCAGTAAAAATTTCCAAAAAATTTAGAATGGTACGGGCGCGGAATACCCTACGACACGATACCAAGAAGTCAGAGATCGAAAGAAGGTAAGTGGTTCAATTAAATTGTTTTCTATATTATTAAGCCAAACTTTTTCTAAGTGTTTTTCAGTAGTTTAAATTTTTGTAAATTGGTCAAAATTTGTATAAATAGTGTTATTTCACTTAGATCTTGTATATCGAATGAATTTTGAATAAATTATTTGACTTTGAAAAATTCGTCTTGTATGGAGATTTTCTAAATCGTCAGAGCTTAGGTGGATTTCTTATATAAACAATAGGTATGGTCACTTTTTTCGGTTTCTACTGAACGGATTTCAGCGAAACCGGTGTCCAACGATAGGGCTTCGAAAGGCCTTCGAAGTGGTGTATAAACCGCGGGGATGTGTGGGGAGGTGCGGGTAAAAAGTCCAAAAATAAATTATTGAATAAATTATTGAATAAATTATTTGACTTTGAAAAATTCGTCTTGTATGGAGATTTTCTAAATCGTCAGAGCTTAGGTGGATTTCTTATATAAACAATAGGTATGGTCACTTTTTTCGGTTTCTACTGAACGGATTTCAGCGAAACCGGTGTCCAACGATAGGGCTTCGAAAGGCCTTCGAAGTGGTGTATAAACCGCGGGGATGTGTGGGGAGGTGCGGGTAAAAAGTCCAAAAATAAATTATTGAATAAATTATTGAATAAATTATTTGACTTTGAAAAATTCGTCTTGTATGGAGATTTTCTAAATCGTCAGAGCTTAGGTGGATTTCTTATATAAACAATAGGTATGGTCACTTTTTTCGGTTTCTACTGAACGGATTTCAGCGAAACCGGTGTCCAACGATAGGGCTTCGAAAGGCCTTCGAAGTGGTGTATAAACCGCGGGGATGTGTGGGGAGGTGCGGGTAAAAAGTCCAAAAATAAATTATTGAATAAATTATTGAATAAATTATTTGACTTTGAAAAATTCGTCTTGTATGGAGATTTTCTAAATCGTCAGAGCTTAGGTGGATTTCTTATATAAACAATAGGTATGGTCACTTTTTTCGGTTTCTACTGAACGGATTTCAGCGAAACCGGTGTCCAACGATAGGGCTTCGAAAGGCCTTCGAAGTGGTGTATAAACCGCGGGGATGTGTGGGGAGGTGCGGGTAAAAAGTCCAAAAATAAATTATTGAATAAATTATTGAATAAATTATTTGACTTTGAAAAATTCGTCTTGTATGGAGATTTTCTAAATCGTCAGAGCTTAGGTGGATTTCTTATATAAACAATAGGTATGGTCACTTTTTTCGGTTTCTACTGAACGGATTTCAGCGAAACCGGTGTCCAACGATAGGGCTTCGAAAGGCCTTCGAAGTGGTGTATAAACCGCGGGGATGTGTGGGGAGGTGCGGGTAAAAAGTCCAAAAATAAATTATTGAATAAATTATTGAATAAATTATTTGACTTTGAAAAATTCGTCTTGTATGGAGATTTTCTAAATCGTCAGAGCTTAGGTGGATTTCTTATATAAACAATAGGTATGGTCACTTTTTTCCGTTTCTACTGAACGGATTTCAGCGAAACCGGTGTCCAACGATAGGGCTTCGAAAGGCCTTCGAAGTGGTGTATAAACCGCGGGGATGTGTGGGGAGGTGCGGGTAAAAAGTCCAAAAACAAATTATTGAATAAATTATTGAATAAATTATTTGACTTTGAAAAATTCGTCTTGTATGGAGATTTTCTAAATCGTCAGAGCTTAGGTGGATTTCTTATATAAACAACTAGCGACCCGCTCGCGGCTTCGCACGCTTTAACCACAGAATGATTTACTTAATACACTAAAATTATATTTATGTTTCAATATACCTATAATGTATGCTTGCAATGAACTTGAGATTTCTAATGTGAAAATTATTAAAACCTTAGGTGGCATTTTCGTACCTCCCATAAGAGAGATGCAACTGTCAATATATTAATATCTTTAAACTTTTGCCTTATGGAGTCTTTAGGATAAATTGTAGTTATAACTATATAGTTATAGTTATATCGATACTTACAATAAAATCCTAACTCATCGGTGTCTGTACGTGGAAGATATATTAGAAAAAATATTATTATGGACATTTAAATATTTAATAGAACTTGATCAGTTTGTTTGTTTATCTCTGCGTTCACGATAATCGATGCGATGCTTAACCGATTTAAGTGCAGTTTTGTAATTTGGCTAACTTCCTTTAAATATTTAGTATTAGTTTTATTTTAATCGGTTCACACAAAATTAAAACCAGATTCACGCTGTATCCAGCCTATAGCAGGGAAGATAGAGGGAACTTAAGTGTTAAGATACTGCGTATGATATATGACTGACGTGAAATGAATATATGATTAAATTTCAATTCAATCCTCCAAGTGGGAATCGAACCCATAACGTCACGTCACTGGCACAATTTTGTGCCCCTACGCCGCGACGGTCTTTAATATTCATACAGAATGGAAGCTTCAGCGCACCCTTTACGGGGAGTATATAGGATAAACTATTATTATATAAAAATAATTAAAAATATAATAGTTTATTAAACCCATACCTAAAGAAATTAATCAAGATACCTCAGCAGTTTACACGTAGGATCTAAACCTGTATTTCCTGTGACGCAGTTACGCATCTATGCAGATACCAATAACGCAATCACATACTACTACAAAATATTACTAAAAGTTAAGCAACTTTGAACTTTGCCGCCAATACCTACGACTCGTATGTTTGCGTCTTTAATGACAAATAGCGTTTTATTTTAATATCAACGATAATACCTAAAATTTACTTTGTATGAAAAAATAACTTTTTCCTTCCATTTTTTTAATTGTATTAGGCTTTTATAGTACTTTTTAATTGTATTAGGCTTTTATAGTTAAAACTATGGTTTCATTTAAAGTGGTACTGATAAAAACATTATATAATTGACTATATAATATCTATAGTGATTTTTTAGTGAATAGAATTATTATTATTATTACAACACTTGCGAAGAGAGCATATTTCGGGCATTTTTTAAATTCTTATACCTTTTGAGAAACTACCAACATTCTTATCGTTAATAATTTTTTTTTTAAATAAAAAAAACATTTGAATATTTTGTCTAAATTTTTCGTCATAATGACGCGAAAATATTCAAAATGTTCAAAATTAAAAGTTTAAAAATGTTGGTTGAAAATAATTATACTGTAGGAGGATACCTTTATATGTACTGTTTAAATCTGTTGTTTTATGATATTATGTAGAATAATATAGTCTATAGATCGAATCACACATTCCTCTTCACACTTTTTATTCTTTAACTATAATAAGTAAATATATTTAACGTTATAACGTTATATTAAACGTATTAATAAAATTAATTAAATTTATTAATACGTTTCAAGTATTCATTTGTTTTGAATATAACATTAAGATTGATTCATAAAACATATTTGGCACTTCCTTAACTTGATTATTTCATCTATTTTTTTATATACAAAGTTTTGATTAAGTTCTCTTGAGAAATATATATTGAGAAATATATGTACTGTAAATGAATGTAACGTACCTACGTGCCAATGATTAAAATGTATTGATATCCCCACGTGATCCATCTAAACCCAATATAAACTTTTATAAACTATAGCAACCAACTCGCGGCTTCACCACATTTGTGAATTATTTGTTTGTTTCGATACAGGGAATTACTTGAAAGTTTGTATTAATTTTTTTTAAAACAGCACCGATTTTTATAAAATTTGAAAGTCAGACTCTTTAAAATATTTCATTGAACGCGTGTTTCATGGTTTTTAGAATTCATCCCGTAAGAGTTCAAATACTGGGTTGAAAGTTTATATGGAAAAATCTTTAAATCGCCACCGATTTTTATAAAAACTTAAATTCAGACTGTTAAAAATATTGTAATGAACACGTTTCGTACAGAGTAACAGAGGCCGGTCGTGGCGCAGCGGCACAAAGTGTGACTGTAAACCGACTGGTTGTGGGTTCGATCCCCACTCGAGGAGATGAAATATTTACTTAAATTTATATTTCCATTTCTTCGCTCTGGTGTCGAGGCAAAGTGCGGCGTTGAGTTCTGCCACTTAACACGCAATGCCTCCGGAATTCGGCAGAAAGTGGGGAACGGATTGTCTTTCACTACGTTCCCTCTGCCTACCCTGCAGTGTGCGGGATACAGCGTGAAGCTGATTTATTTTTATTAACACGTTTCGTGGTTTTTTTTAAAATTCACCCCTAAGGGTGCTAATAAGCAGGCGAAGTTGCTCCGCGACCGCTAGTTTTAATGTAATAACATACAATATATTTATAAAAATGAGAATGTATTGTTTTGTTTAATAGCTCCTCATAGTTATTACAACACATGCAAGGAAAGATCATTTTAGAAAGTTGTTTAATTATATTAGAATTATAAAAACTACCAACATTTTTATGGTGAATAAAATATTTTATCAAATAAAAAAAAGTGTCTATGTTTTCCACCTGAAAAACACTAAGGGTAGAAAAAATATAAATATATATATATAAAAATATAGATACCACATTAGTATCAATACACTATGCTGGTAACAATAATTGAAAAAAATTATATACTACTTACGGGATAACTTTGTATGCAAAGTTTAAAACTATTAATTATATACATACATATACATATCTAAAGTATATATATATATATATATATATATATATATATATATATATATATATATATAGGCATCTAAAATATAAATATATATATTAGATATTGATGTCTTCTATAAAATTGCAGTACATCACTTTGCGCTATTGTCAATAATTTCCACAACGTAGGCGATATAAGGTTTTTTTGGTACTTTTTTACACGTTAATCGTGTAATTGTAAAAGAATTTTCCTTATCGGGTCTATTTAATCCTAGTGCTGGTGGTGTCGTAAGAGGCGACTGGGCAGATTCCACTGGATCATTACCACCCCCAGCATTAAAAACCGGCGTGAAGTAGTGGCTTTATGCCACTGCGTTTCGCATCAGGTAATGCCGGGCTCCGGAGCCCAACCCACCTTAAAGGCGGGCAACGAACCTGTAACTCCTCTGGTGTTGCACGGGGCCGCGGGCGGCGGTAGTCATTTACCATCAGGTGATCCAAACGCTCGTTTGCCTTGTCCTTTCCATAAAAAAAAAACAAAAAATCTAATGGACTGTCTTAATAATTTAAGTGGTATCGATACAAATCCCCCCCACACCCGCAGAGGTACTCGCCACGGTGCGCGAGGCCACACGGCACACACTACGCATTTTTTATTATTACATAATTTTCTTTAGATTTATATTTTTAAATTCGTTATATCTTTTGAATGGGATGTCCGATCTTATTAATTCAAAAAGTATTTTACAGGTATTGAAATTATCTTTCATAAAATATCATTTCATGGGATAAGGATTGATGCAGAGGTATGAACAATATGGTTTGATTATTGTCGGCACTTTTGTTAACGTATAAAATATAAAAAAATGATTATATTGTCATAACTACAGTAGTTAGACATATGCTATCGCGGACTTTTTTATAGATATTGATGTGCTCTATAATACTGTAGAACATTGTTTTGTTATATCATCAATAGTTTTCGCAGCGCACGCGATGATAGAATTATTAAGATCAATTTTTTCACACCTTGGTTTACATTATTGCATTTCTATTAGGGATCTCTATTTTTTTGGAAATGTAATATAGCCTATGCTGGTCAGTAAAGATGCAGCTTTCCAATAGTGAAAAAATTATTTAAATCGGCCCGGTAGTTTTTGTGTGAAAACTCTACAAACATACACACATACATACATACATACATACAAACATACAAAAATACAAATCTTACCTCTTTATAATATTAGTATAGATTAGTATAGATAGGTATGGTCACTTTTTTCGGTTTCTACTGAACGGATTTCAGCGAAACCGGTGTCCAACGATAGGGCTTCGAAAGGCCTTCGAAGTGGTGTATAAACCGCGGGGATGTGTGGGGAGGTGCGGGTAAAAAGTCCAAAAATAAATTATTGAATAAATTATTGAATAAATTATTTGACTTTGAAAAATTCGTCTTGTATGGAGATTTTCTAAATCATCAGAGCTTAGGTGGATTTCTTATATAAACAATAGGTATGGTCACTTTTTTCGGTTTCTACTGAACGGATTTCAGCGAAACCGGTGTCCAACGATAGGGCTTCGAAAGGCCTTCGAAGTGGTGTATAAACCGCGGGGATGTGTGGGGAGGTGCGGGTAAAAAGTCCAAAAATAAATTATTGAATAAATTATTGAATAAATTATTTGACTTTGAAAAATTCGTCTTGTATGGAGATTTTCTAAATCGTCAGAGCTTAGGTGGATTTCTTATATAAACAATAGGTATGGTCACTTTTTTCGGTTTCTACTGAACGGATTTCAGCGAAACCGGTGTCCAACGATAGGGCTTCGAAAGGCCTTCGAAGTGGTGTATAAACCGCGGGGATGTGTGGGGAGGTGCGGGTAAAAAGTCCAAAAAACCGAATTTTTCAGATGTTTTGCGTCAAAAGTGGCGCAAAATTTTCAGTAAAAATTTCCAAAAAATTTAGAATGGTACGGCGCGGAATACCCTACGACACGATACCAAGAAGTCAGAGATCGAAAGAAGGTAAGTGGTTCAATTAAATTGTTTTCTATATTATTAAGCCAAAATTTTTCTAAGTGTTTTTCAGTAGTTTAAATTTTTGTAAATTGGTCAAAATTTGTATAAATAGTGTTATTTCACTTAGATCTTGTATATCGAATGAATTTTGAATAAATTATTTGACTTTGAAAAATTCGTCTTGTATGGAGATTTTCTAAATCGTCAGAGCTTAGGTGGATTTCTTATATAAACAATAGGTATGGTCACTTTTTTCGGTTTCTACTGAACGGATTTCAGCGAAACCGGTGTCCAACGATAGGGCTTCGAAAGGCCTTCGAAGTGGTGTATAAACCGCGGGGATGTGTGGGGAGGTGCGGGTAAAAAGTCCAAAAATAAATTATTGAATAAATTATTGAATAAATTATTTGACTTTGAAAAATTCGTCTTGTATGGAGATTTTCTAAATCGTCAGAGCTTAGGTGGATTTCTTATATAAACAATAGGTATGGTCACTTTTTTCGGTTTCTACTGAACGGATTTCAGCGAAACCGGTGTCCAACGATAGGGCTTCGAAAGGCCTTCGAAGTGGTGTATAAACCGCGGGGATGTGTGGGGAGGTGCGGGTAAAAAGTCCAAAAATAAATTATTGAATAAATTATTGAATAAATTATTTGACTTTGAAAAATTCGTCTTGTATGGAGATTTTCTAAATCGTCAGAGCTTAGGTGGATTTCTTATATAAACAATAGGTATGGTCACTTTTTTCCGTTTCTACTGAACGGATTTCAGCGAAACCGGTGTCCAACGATAGGGCTTCGAAAGGCCTTCGAAGTGGTGTATAAACCGCGGGGATGTGTGGGGAGGTGCGGGTAAAAAGTCCAAAAAACCGAATTTTTCAGATGTTTTGCGTCAAAAGTGGCGCAAAATTTTCAGTAAAAATTTCCAAAAAATTTAGAATGGTACGGCGCGGAATACCCTACGACACGATACCAAGAAGTCAGAGATCGAAAGAAGGTAAGTGGTTCAATTAAATTGTTTTCTATATTATTAAGCCAAAATTTTTCTAAGTGTTTTTCAGTAGTTTAAATTTTTGTAAATTGGTCAAAATTTGTATAAATAGTGTTATTTCACTTAGATCTTGTATATCGAATGAATTTTGAATAAATTATTTGACTTTGAAAAATTCGTCTTGTATGGAGATTTTCTAAATCGTCAGAGCTTAGGTGGATTTCTTATATAAACAATAGGTATGGTCACTTTTTTCGGTTTCTACTGAACGGATTTCAGCGAAACCGGTGTCCAACGATAGGGCTTCGAAAGGCCTTCGAAGTGGTGTATAAACCGCGGGGATGTGTGGGGAGGTGCGGGTAAAAAGTCCAAAAAACCGAATTTTTCAGATGTTTTGCGTCAAAAGTGGCGCAAAATTTTCAGTAAAAATTTCCAAAAAATTTAGAATGGTACGGCGCGGAATACCCTACGACACGATACCAAGAAGTCAGAGATCGAAAGAAGGTAAGTGGTTCAATTAAATTGTTTTCTATATTATTAAGCCAAAATTTTTCTAAGTGTTTTTCAGTAGTTTAAATTTTTGTAAATTGGTCAAAATTTGTATAAATAGTGTTATTTCACTTAGATCTTGTATATCGAATGAATTTTGAATAAATTATTTGACTTTGAAAAATTCGTCTTGTATGGAGATTTTCTAAATCGTCAGAGCTTAGGTGGATTTCTTATATAAACAATAGGTATGGTCACTTTTTTCCGTTTCTACTGAACGGATTTCAGCGAAACCGGTGTCCAACGATAGGGCTTCGAAAGGCCTTCGAAGTGGTGTATAAACCGCGGGGATGTGTGGGGAGGTGCGGGTAAAAAGTCCAAAAACAAATTATTGAATAAATTATTGAATAAATTATTTGACTTTGAAAAATTCGTCTTGTATGGAGATTTTCTAAATCGTCAGAGCTTAGGTGGATTTCTTATATAAACAACTAGCGACCCGCTCGCGGCTTCGCACGCTTTAACCACAGAATGATTTACTTAATACACTAAAATTATATTTATGTTTCAATATACCTATAATGTATGCTTGCAATGAACTTGAGATTTCTAATGTGAAAATTATTAAAACCTTAGGTGGCATTTTCGTACCTCCCATAAGAGAGATGCAACTGTCAATATATTAATATCTTTAAACTTTTGCCTTATGGAGTCTTTAGGATAAATTGTAGTTATAACTATATAGTTATAGTTATATCGATACTTACAATAAAATCCTAACTCATCGGTGTCTGTACGTGGAAGATATATTAGAAAAAATATTATTATGGACATTTAAATATTTAATAGAACTTGATCAGTTTGTTTGTTTATCTCTGCGTTCACGATAATCGATGCGATGCTTAACCGATTTAAGTGCAGTTTTGTAATTTGGCTAACTTCCTTTAAATATTTAGTATTAGTTTTATTTTAATCGGTTCACACAAAATTAAAACCAGATTCACGCTGTATCCAGCCTATAGCAGGGAAGATAGAGGGAACTTAAGTGTTAAGATACTGCGTATGATATATGACTGACGTGAAATG
Source organism: Heliconius sara (assembly GCA_917862395.2). Taxonomy (NCBI): domain Eukaryota; kingdom Metazoa; phylum Arthropoda; class Insecta; order Lepidoptera; family Nymphalidae; genus Heliconius; species Heliconius sara. The sequence goes on from CAKJTV020000262.1 coordinate 9,699, forward strand.
AATATATGATTAAATTTCAATTCAATCCTCCAAGTGGGAATCGAACCCATAACGTCACGTCACTGGCACAATTTTGTGCCCCTACGCCGCGACGGTCTTTAATATTCATACAGAATGGAAGCTTCAGCGCACCCTTTACGGGGAGTATATAGGATAAACTATTATTATATAAAAATAATTAAAAATATAATAGTTTATTAAACCCATACCTAAAGAAATTAATCAAGATACCTCAGCAGTTTACACGTAGGATCTAAACCTGTATTTCCTGTGACGCAGTTACGCATCTATGCAGATACCAATAACGCAATCACATACTACTACAAAATATTACTAAAAGTTAAGCAACTTTGAACTTTGCCGCCAATACCTACGACTCGTATGTTTGCGTCTTTAATGACAAATAGCGTTTTATTTTAATATCAACGATAATACCTAAAATTTACTTTGTATGAAAAAATAACTTTTTCCTTCCATTTTTTTAATTGTATTAGGCTTTTATAGTACTTTTTAATTGTATTAGGCTTTTATAGTTAAAACTATGGTTTCATTTAAAGTGGTACTGATAAAAACATTATATAATTGACTATATAATATCTATAGTGATTTTTTAGTGAATAGAATTATTATTATTATTACAACACTTGCGAAGAGAGCATATTTCGGGCATTTTTTAAATTCTTATACCTTTTGAGAAACTACCAACATTCTTATCGTTAATAATTTTTTTTTTAAATAAAAAAAACATTTGAATATTTTGTCTAAATTTTTCGTCATAATGACGCGAAAATATTCAAAATGTTCAAAATTAAAAGTTTAAAAATGTTGGTTGAAAATAATTATACTGTAGGAGGATACCTTTATATGTACTGTTTAAATCTGTTGTTTTATGATATTATGTAGAATAATATAGTCTATAGATCGAATCACACATTCCTCTTCACACTTTTTATTCTTTAACTATAATAAGTAAATATATTTAACGTTATAACGTTATATTAAACGTATTAATAAATTTAATTAATTTTATTAATACGTTTCAAGTATTCATTTGTTTTGAATATAACATTAAGATTGATTCATAAAACATATTTGGCACTTCCTTAACTTGATTATTTCATCTATTTTTTTATATACAAAGTTTTGATTAAGTTCTCTTGAGAAATATATATTGAGAAATATATGTACTGTAAATGAATGTAACGTACCTACGTGCCAATGATTAAAATGTATTGATATCCCCACGTGATCCATCTAAACCCAATATAAACTTTTATAAACTATAGCAACCAACTCGCGGCTTCACCACATTTGTGAATTATTTGTTTGTTTCGATACAGGGAATTACTTGAAAGTTTGTATTAAATTTTTTTAAAACAGCACCGATTTTTATAAAATTTGAAAGTCAGACTCTTTAAAATATTTCATTGAACGCGTGTTTCATGGTTTTTAGAATTCATCCCGTAAGAGTTCAAATACTGGGTTGAAAGTTTATATGGAAAAATCTTTAAATCGCCACCGATTTTTATAAAAACTTAAATTCAGACTGTTAAAAATATTGTAATGAACACGTTTCGTACAGAGTAACAGAGGCCGGTCGTGGCGCAGCGGCACAAAGTGTGACTGTAAACCGACTGGTTGTGGGTTCGATCCCCACTCGAGGAGATGAAATATTTACTTAAATTTATATTTCCATTTCTTCGCTCTGGTGTCGAGGCAAAGTGCGGCGTTGAGTTCTGCCACTTAACACGCAATGCCTCCGGAATTCGGCAGAAAGTGGGGAACGGATTGTCTTTCACTACGTTCCCTCTGCCTACCCTGCAGTGTGCGGGATACAGCGTGAAGCTGATTTATTTTTATTAACACGTTTCGTGGTTTTTTTTAAAATTCACCCCTAAGGGTGCTAATAAGCAGGCGAAGTTGCTCCGCGACCGCTAGTTTTAATGTAATAACATACAATATATTTATAAAAATGAGAATGTATTGTTTTGTTTAATAGCTCCTCATAGTTATTACAACACATGCAAGGAAAGATCATTTTAGAAAGTTGTTTAATTATATTAGAATTATAAAAACTACCAACATTTTTATGGTGAATAAAATATTTTATCAAATAAAAAAAAGTGTCTATGTTTTCCACCTGAAAAACACTAAGGGTAGAAAAAATATAAATATATATATATAAAAATATAGATACCACATTAGTGTTGTATACACTATGCTGGTAACAATAATTGAAAAAAATTATATACTACTTACGGGATAACTTGTATGCAAAGTTTAAAACTATTAATTATATACATACATATACTATCTAAAGATTATATATATCTAATATATATATATATATATATAGGGTCTAAAAAAAAATTAATTAGAAAATTTAAGGTTTTTCTATAAATTGCAGTACATCACTTGCGCTATTGTCAAATTTTCCACAACGTAGGGGATATAAGGTTTTTTTGGTACTTTTTTACACGTTAATCGTGTAATTGTAAAAAGAATTTTCCTTATCGGGTCTATTTAATCCTAGTGCTGGTGGGGTCGTAAGAGGCGACTGGGCAGATTCCACTGGATCATTACCACCCCCAGCATTAAAAACCGGCGTGAAGTAGTGGCTTTATGCCACTGCGTTTTCGCATCAGTAAGCCGGCTCCGGAGCCCAACCCCCTTAAAGGCGGGGAACGACCTGTAACCCTCTGGGTTTTTGCACGGGGCCGCGGG
>CAKJTV020000266.1:0-19193 GCA_917862395.2 Heliconius sara
AAAAAAACTTTTGAAAGCATTTAATTTGTAATATAGAAGTGAAAAAGCTGTTATGGGGGGTTTTGAAGCTTTAAAACACTTCTATTTCTAAGAGTAAATCGTCAGTTGTGTAAAGTATTGTTATGGAACACTTGCTTTAATTGAACTACGAGCATCATAATAACTTACTAAATTTTTCTCTAAAACAGGGATTGTAAAATAATCTTTTTACAAATTCACTTCTAAATCAAGTTAACCTTCAGTCTAATCATTTTTGATAAATTTTATTGATTTTGAGCGAATAAATTCATCATACGATAGTGGCGTAACACTGGGGTGGGCACCCAAAGTGATAGTACCTCTCAAGGGCACTTTCTACAATCGGCCCACTTGGCCTTGACATTATTTTTTTTTATTTTTCATATTAATCATTTTATTTATTTTTTACTGGGGTTAAAAAATAATATTTTTTTAAACATGTGAAATAATACCACAGATAGAAACACAACTCTAATTTTTTCCACGCCCGTAGAGACCCCCCCCCCCCCCCCCCCCCCCCCCCCCCCGGGGGGGGGGGGGGGGGGGGGGGGGGGGGGGGGGGTTTTTTTTACAAATTTCTTTTGATCTGAAGTAAAGGAACTTTTTTAGTAATTTTTATTTTTTTACATTAGATGTATATGCCGAGTCAAATGATAAAATTAAAAAAATAATTGAGTAACCTGGTAGAATGCGGCCTTTACTCAAGAAGCTTTCCATAATGCTTCCGCCAGCTGTTCTACCAGTATAACTTTTATTAAATAAATATTTTTTTTAAGGAAAATCATTTATTTTATTTCTTCTTGTGGGGTTAAATTTATAATTTTTTAAAAAATAAAAAAAAAGTGCAATATTATTATATAATACTCTTTATTAGTTAAATCTGTTGGAAATAAATGGTTCATTTTTCTAATTCAATGCATAAAAAATACTATATTTTAAAAGATAAAGCTTAATAGTTTGTATCTTACATAATAATTAGAATTCCAAGCGCTTTAATTGAAGTTATATATACTCTATTTTAGTTCTAATACACTTTAACTACTTTGTAAAAATGATTTTTGTCATTTTCCCTTAAAATATTAAAGATTTGATCGAATCCCTATTTTATATAACTTCACTATGACATATAGATATTTTTATATGTAATATTCTCTCTAACAATCGTCATTATAATTTTCAAAAGGAACATTATCTGAGAAGATTTGATATGGCTTTTGTTACAATCTTAAAGAGATTTTAATTGTAGTTATCCGCGTCTTAGAGAAGAGCTGCTCTGCATCACTCGACTCGTATACTAGCTTATATAGTTTCACGAAGCAATCATAAGCTAATATCTAAATGGAAACTCTAGATACCAATCAACACCGTAATCAACGATGATACGATAGTAGTCATTATAGTTCTTTTTTACAGACAGTCAATAAGATAGTTTGATCCTCTTTATACAACCTACTGCCTCTCATCCATTGGATCTAATCTCCACTATAATGCCATTTTTCATAAGGTAAGCTTTTAAGCTCTTACTTGTCATGTTAAAGTCAACTAACAACACAAATTCCTCAAAATTTCTCCTCGCTTTCATTTAGTGATCTTCTCACCACCGATTTTTTGAATAATAGGATCTCTATTAGTTTTACCATTAGAACATATACATAAAACACACAAGCTCTAGTCCATCCTGAGTCGGTAAAAAGATCTACTGCAGTTATAAATATTATCAAAGCTTCTTAACTACAGCACTTACACTAAAAAATATTTTTTTAAGATTAATATCTGTTGCTTAAATTTTGAACAAATGTAGAGCGAAAGATTCGCATTATCTGTAGTAGTAATTAAATCTCAAAAGTATCATAAATTTCATAGCAAATTGGGCTTCAAAATTTATATTACCAATAAAAGTGGAGAATATGGGTATCGAACCCGTGACCTCTTACTGCTAAGCAAACGCTCTACCACTGAAGCTAATTCCCCTGAACGACTTAAGAACCTTATATATAATTTAAAACAATAAATACAAACTCTTAGAATTTTGCTTTTTTTCTAAATTCTTTTGTGAAACATGGATCTTTATGTAGATGTTGCTACCGTCAGTTATTTAGCATCATATATGCAGGCGGAAACTTTTTTTAAATCAGCTGGAATATTTGAAACTCATGTTTTAATCTCTAAAAGTTAAATATTTATTAAATACATAATTTTAAAATCTGAAATGTCTTTAGTATTTCTAGTTGATAGCCTGCTACAACAAAGTATTTAAAATAAGTTTTTATTTGTTTATAAATAATTTATTTTAAGAAAATAGCATATCTTATAGGCCGTCGTGGCGCAGCGGCACAAGTGTGACTGTCAACCGACTGGTTGTGGGTTCGATCCCACTCGAGGAGTTTAAATATTTTACTTAAATTTATATTTCCATTTCTTCGTCTGGTGTGAGGAAAAGCGCGGCGTTGAGTTCTTGCCACTTAACGCAATGCCTCCAGATTGGCAGAAAGTGGGGAACGAGTGTCTTTCACTAAGTCCCCTGCCTACCTGTGTGTTCGGGATACAGCGTGAAGCTGATTTTATTTATTTATTTAAGAATTATTAAAAAAGCTGCGATTAGCACAATAGCTAGCACATTTTAATGATTTGAACTTCAAATACAGATCTTTTAACTTCGGAATCATACCTCGCAGCTCCATTCGTTCTATATTCTAAGGAATGCTTTCAAGAGTCTTTTTACGGACTAGACTGGGTGGTATGCTCGATATGACTCCGGATTTCAAAGTTTTGGGCTGTAAGTAAACGTAAATCCTATACACACAATCTGCAGTAATAACATATGGTACAAAACAAGGTTAAAAACGTGCAGTTGAGATATTTTATTACAAATGCATCAAACTTTCCCCAGTATTTATAAAATCGATACATTTTGGTATACCAGATTTTTTTTATAAATTTTTAATTACATTTTATTGTTCTTTTATACAGAATAAATTAGTAGAAGCATTATCAAAACGAATTTTTTTATTTTCAAAAAAAAACTCAAAATTTAAATGTCTTTTAGGATTATTAACCAGACTATAAACGCCATTTTTTATTTGTCAACAAATTTGCAAATATAATAACTCAAAAATGTTTTGTTTTTAGTTTCAGAGGGGCTTTTTGTTTTAACTAGACTTTCATTAGAATTAATTAGTAAAAACAAAATAAATTATTTAATCCCCATGAGCACAACAAGAGATAAACAGATAAAAACTGAACCTTATTAGAAACATATCACTGAAAAAATTGAAAAATTACATCTTACGACGTATACTACTACTGTTTTCTTAGTTATAAGGTAATGGCAGGAACTGGAAAAACGTCCTTTTGTCAGCGCTTATACTCTTGGATTTTCCTCTAATGAATGTAGATATCGATAAAAGCACTGGTCTTGAGATTCTAATATTTTTTCTATCAAGTTTGGATCCAGCGTTCTTAACACAAATATGCCTCTAATATAGATTATTAGAGATCATATAGACTTTTTTGATGTCCATGAACAAATATATAATATCGGACCAAATGACAAAGGAGCAATCACAACGGCTTTGAAATCTTTTCTTATTAGATCATTGACAAACACATTAACAAATTAAATAGACACAACGGACACCTAATAGAATCATTATACGACACGACCTGGTCGATTGAAACTTTTACGTGGTCATCTCCAGGATAATATTATTAGAGACTATTTCAAGTCATTAGGAAATCTTGTAAATGAATGTATTTAGTTGATAGTCATGTTTCTCAGGATCCTTCTGTTTTTTTGTCCAATATGATGTATTCTATTTCTTTGATGTCTAGATATGAGGTTCCTGTGCTTTGTACGTTTAACAAGGTAGACATAGAGGATGCCCCTAAGATTGAGGAATGGATTAGGGACTATGAGTCTTTTAGAAAATCTCTTAACGAGTGCAGTCATATACCAGTTCTATTGGATCACTTGCACAACTCAATAGATACTGTTTCTGTTTCTCCTCATCATCGAAAAACGGGTTATGGAAAAGACGATGTTCTTAGTAAAGGTATATGAAATGTTAGGAAACAATAAAATAATTTCAATTACTTGTTTTAAATAATGGGTTACTTTTTAAAAAGAGTTGTGGTTTGCTAATTTTAGGCTCGTCTAAATTAAAATCAAAAAGATGTAAGTATTAGGTTTAAATACAGGCAAATTAAGTTTATTGATAACTTCTCTTTTAGCTTTAAAATGAACCAAATAATTTATCTTGTGAATATAAAACAACGATAAAATTAAATTTTGTATAATCCATCACTGGAGGAACGCCTAATGTTGCTACTTTTCAGAGCGGGGGGTAAGAAATAAAAAAACTGGCTTTCCTTAGGGAAAAAAAAATCCCAATTAAAAAAATATATTTTGAGCCCTATGAATTCCTAAACGGGGTAGTAAACAAAAATTTACGCACAAAATATTTGACCCACAAAGGGTCAAACTTTAAAGAAGACCAGGAGGGAACCCCAAATTTTAACAGGTTTCCCTTAGTTTACATTTTAAAAAAATTTAATGCTATTAAAGCTTAACTGTAGATACCTCTTTCCTTTTTGAGTTTAATTTTAATATAAGAAATTAATATAGACCTACTTATTGTAAATTAATGTGCAAAATGGGACTAAAATTTGGGGCAAGTTTTGAAAATTCCCATGTTATTTTTCTGTTGAAATATCCCAACTGCAACGATGGAAACCGTATTGTACCCCTTTTTCCGTTACTTGGAATGGTACTAAAAATCTAACTTCCACGATACACATAGACTTGTACTTTAAAATCCGGTCTCAATCAAAATCATGAATTCAGTCCTTGTCATTAAAAAAACTTTTGAAGCATTTATTTGATATAGAAGTGAAAAGCTGTTTGGGGGTTTTTGAAGCTTTAAAAAACACTTTTATTTCTAAAGTAAATCGCAGTGTGTAAATATTTTTATGGAACACTTCTTTAATTGGGAAATCGAGCATCATAATAAACTTACTAAATTTTCTCTAAAACCGGGATTGTAAATAATCTTTTACAAATTCCTTCTAAACTAAATCACGTTAACCTTCAGTCTAATCATTTTTGATAAAATTTTTTTTGATTTTGAGCGAATAAATTTTAAACATACGGGGTAGTGGCGTAACACTGGGTGGGCACCCAAAGTGATAGTACCTTCTCAAGGGCACATTTCTACAATCGGCCCCTTTTCCCTTGACTATATTTTTTTTATTTTTTATTAATCATTTTATTTATTTTATCTGGGGTTTTAAAAAAAAAAAAATTTTTTTAAACTGTGGAAATAATTTCCCAGATAAACACACCTCTAATTTTTGCCCCCACGCCCGTTAGACCCTATTTCGATAATTTTGGGGGGAACCTACTTTTTCAATTTTTCTGCATTAAATTTTAACCCCCAATATTTCTTATTTGAATTTTTTTTCCAATTTCGCCCAAATTTTAACCAGGGGTTAAAACTATTGTAACCATTCAAAGTTTTGAAATGCTTTGGTTTTATTTAAATTTTTCCTTTCTTTAAAAACGGACTTTCAGTTAAAGTTAGGTGTGGGTTTTTTACAAATTTCTTTGATCTGAAAAAAAAGGAACTTTTTTTAGTAATTTTAAAATTTTTTTTCATTAATGTATACCGCATCAAATGATAAAAATTAACAAAAATAAATTAAGTAAACCCGGTCAGAATGCGGCCTTTACTCAAGAACTTTCCTCAAATGCTTTCCGCCATCTGTTTCTACCAGTATAACTTTCTTAAAATAATATTTTTTTAAGGAAACTTCATTTATTATTTATTTCTTCTTGTGGGTTAAAATTTATAATTTTTTAAAAAATAAAAAATAAAGTGCAATATATTATATAATACTCTTTATTAGTTAAAGCTTGTTGGGAAATAATGGTTCATTTTTTCTAATTCATGCATAAAAAAAATAACTACTATTTTAAAAGATAAGCTTAATAGTTTGATCTTACAATATAATTAGAAATCCAAGCGCTTTAAATTGAAGTTATATTAACTTTTTTAGTTCTAAATACACCCTTTTTAACTACTTTGTAAAAATGATTTTGTCATTTCCCTAAAAATATTAAGATTTGATTTGAATCCCAGTTTTAAATAACTTCACTATGACTATAGATTTTTTATGTATATATTCTCTCTAACAATCGTCATTATTATATTTCAAAAGGAACATTACTGAGAAAGATTGATATGGCTTTTTTTGTTAACAAACAATCTTAAAAGAGATTTTAATTGTAGTTATCGCGTCTTAGAGAAGAGCTGCTCTGGGATCACTCGACTCGTTATACTATCTTATATATTTCTCAGAAGCAATCATAAGCTAATATCTAAATGGAACTCTAGATACCATCAACACCGTAATCAACGATGATACGATGTAGTCATTATAGTTCTTTTACAGCAGACAGTCAATAAGATAGTTTTGATCCTCTCTGTAACAACCTACTACTGCCTCTCTCCATTGGATCTAATCTCCACTATAATGGCCATTTTTCATAAGGGTAGCTTTTAATTAAGCTCTTCCATTCTTACTTGTCAGGTTAAAATTCAACTAACAAAACAAATTCCTCAAATTTCTCCTCGCTTTCATTTAGTTGATCTTCTCGACCGATTTTTTTGAATAAATCAGGATCTCTATTAGTTTATATAAACCATTAAGAACATATACATAAAACCCACAGCTCTAAGTCCAGTAATCCTGAGTCGGTAAAAAGATCTACTGCAAGTTATAAAAATATTATCACAAAGCTTCTTACACTACAGCACTTACAACTAAAAATATACTTTTTAGATTAATATCTGTTGCTAAATTTTTTGAACAAGATGTAGAGCGAAGATTTCGCATTTCTGTTAGTAGTTAATTAAATCTCAAAAGTATCAAAATTTCATAGTCAAAATTGGGCTTCAAATTTATATTACCAATAAAAAGTGGAGAATATGGTAATCGAACCCGTGACCTCTTACATGCTAAGCAAACGCTCTCAACCACTGAGCTAATTCCCCTGAAACGACTTAGAACCTTATATATACTTTAAACAATACTACAAACTCTTAGAATTTGGCTTTTTTTCTAAATGTTTTTTTTTGTGAAACAATGGATCTTTATGTAGATGTTTTTCTACCGTCATTTATTTAGTCATCATATATGCAGCGGAGAACACTTTTTTTTAAAATCAATCTGGAATATTTATGAAACTACATGTTTTAGATCTCTAAAAATATATAAGAATTTATTAAAAATACATAAAATTTTAAAAATTTCTGAAATGTCTTTATATTGTCTAGTTGAATAGCCTGCTAGCAACAAAGTATTTAGTAAATAAAGTTCTTTTTTGTTAATAAATAATTTAATATGAAGCAAGAATTTAGCAATATCTTATGAGGCCGTCGTGGCGCAGCTGCCACAAAGTGTGACTGTCAAACCGCCTGGTTGTGGGTTCGATCCCCACTCGGGAGATGAATATTTACTTAAATTATATTTCCATTTCTTCCGCTCTGTGTCGAGGACAAGCGCGGCGTTGAGTTCTGCCACTTAACACGCAATGCCTCCAGAATTCGGCAGAAATGGGGAAAAAACGGAGTGTCTTCATAAGTTCCCTTTGCACCCTGCGTTCTGGTGCGGGATACAGCGTGAAGCTGATTTTTATTATTTATTTAAGAATTATAAAAAAAGCTGCGATATAGCACAATACTTAGCACATTTTAATGATTTGAACTTCAGAATACAGATCTTTTAAACTTCGGAATCATCATCTCTCGCAAGCTCCATCCATTCGTTCTATATTCTAAGGAAATGCTTTCAAGAGTCTTTTTTAAACGTATAACGACAGTGACTGGGTGGTAAAAGCGCCTCGATATGACTAGCGGATTTCAAAGTTTTGTCTGTAAGTATCGTGAATCCTGATAACCCCACACATCTGAAGTTAATAACATATGGTACAATACAGAGGTTAAAATCCGTGCAGTTGAGATATTTTATTACAAATAGTGCATCAAACTTCCTCAGTATTTATAAATTGATATCATTTATGGTAATACACAGATTTTTCTTATATAATTTTTATTTACATTTTATTGTTCTTTTATTAAAGAATAAATTTAGTAGAAGCATTATCCCACACGATAATTTTTTATTTTTCAAAAAAAAACTCAAAATTTAAATGTTATTTAGGATTTATTAACAGACTATAAACTGCCATTTTTTTATTGTCAACAAATTTGCAAATATAATACTAAAAAAATGTTTTGTATTTAGTTTCAGAGGGATCTTTGTTTTAAATAGAACTTTCATTAGAATAATTGTAAAAAAAATAAATTATTTAATCCCCATGAGCACAACAGAGATAAACAAGATAAAACTGAACCTTTAGAAAATAATCAATGAAAAATGAAAAAATATACATCTTAAAGACGATACTACTGTTTTCTTAGTTATAGGTATGGCAGAACTGGAAAAACTCCTTTTGTCAGCGCTTATACACTCTTGGATTTCCTCTAATGAATGTAGTATAATAAGTAAAAGCATGGTTTGAATTCTAATATTTTTTTCTATCAATTTGGATCCAGCAGTTCTTAACACAAATATGCCTCTTAATATAGATTTAAGAGACATATAGACTTTTTTGATGTCATGAACAAATATAATATCGGGACCAAATGGAGCAATCACAACGGCTTTGATCTTTTTCTTATTAGACATTGAACAAACACATTAACAAATTAAATAACAACACCTGAATAGAATCATTATAGACACACCTGGTCAGATTGAAACTTTACGTGGTCATCTCCAGGATAATATTATTAGAGACTATTTCAAGTCAGTAGGAAATCTGTAAATGAAAGTATTAGTTGATAGTCATGTTTCTCAGGATCCTTCTGTTTTTATGTCCAATATGAAAGTATTTATTTCTTTGATGTCTAGATATGAGGTTCCTGTGCTTTGTACTTGTTTAAAGGTAGACATAGAGGATGCCTCTAAGATTGAGGAATGGATTAGGGACCCATTGAGTCTTTTAGAAAATCTTTAACCCATGGTCATACCTTTTGAAATACTCCAAATTATTTTTTTTAAATAGGGTTATGGAAAAATCTTTATTTAAATTTGGGGCCATAAAATAATTTCTTACTTTTTTTAAAGGGTACTTTTTTTAAAAGTTTGTGAACGTTTAGCCCTTTTTTAAACAAAAGTGTAGTATTGGTTATAATTAGAAATTAATTTTATTACTTTTTTTTATTAAATGGGCCCAATTTTATTGGTTGTAAATTTAAAGATAAAAAATTTTTCAAAAAGATTTTTAGGGTTATAATAATTGCACTTTACTTTTTTTTACTTTTACCTTTTCCCCTTTTTTTATATTTAAATGGCTTTGTTTTTAAACCCCTTTTTTGAATTTAATTTTTTAAAAAAATTTTTTTTCAAAAAAAATAAATTTTAAAAGGTATTTTTGTAATTTTAAATTTTTTAATAATTTGTTTTGGTTAACTCTTAGATTTATTTTTAATAAATAATTCCTTTAAGGAAATAGTGAAATTATTTTTAGATTTTTTAAAAATTTTTTTAAAATCTAATTTATCTGACCCAAAAAAAAATTTTTTTATAAAAAAAAGTAAATTTGAAAACTCTAGAAAGGAATTTTTAAACTTATCAAAAAAAATTAAAAAAATTCGACTGCTTGTTGAAACTTAATTGTAGTCTTAAAAGGGGGGAAAGCTTTTATGGGTCCTATATGAACATATTTTTAAAACAACCCAAAAGTTTTTTCCATTTCCTTTAAGGGGAAATTTTCAAAATTTTTTTTTTTTTTTAATTTTTTAGATCTTTTCGAAAGATTTTTTTTTATATTTCTTTTTAAATTAGGTAACTGGTTTTGGGCTTTGAGGGTCCCCAATTTGTTCTTATTTTCGACTTTTTTTAAAATACAGTGTTATTACACTCTTTTAAAATTGGGTTTCTCTTCTTTACCCCTTGAAACTCGTATCCCTGTTATACATCCCTCGTTTTCTTCTGTATTTGGGGGGGGGGGGGTTTTTTTTTTTTTTTTTTGTTTTTAATTAAATATAATAAATAAATAAATAAAAATTTTTAAATTTACCAAAAATTAAAAACAAATAATTTATATAGGGGGGGGGGGGGGGGGGGGGGGGGGGGGGGGGGGGGGGGGGGGGGGGGGGGGGGGGGGGGGGGGGGGGGGGGGGGGGGGGGGGGGGGGGGGGGGGGGGGGGGGGGGGGGGGGGGGGGGGGGGGGGGGGGGGGGGGGGGGGGGGGGGGGGGGGGGGGGGGGGGGGGGAAAAAAAAAAAAAAAAAAAAAAAAAAAAAAAAAAAAAAAAAAAAAAAAAAAAAAAAAAAAAAAAAAAAAAAAAAAAAAAAAAAAAAAAAAAAAAAAAAAAAAAAAAAAAAAAAAAAAAAAAAAAAAAAAAAAAAAAAAAAAAAAAAAAAAAAAAAAAAAAAAAAAAAAAAAAAAAAAAAAAAAAAAAAAAAAAAAAAAAAAAAAAAAAAAAAAAAAAAAAAAAAAAAAAAAAAAAAAAAAAAAAAAAAAAAAAAAAAAAAAAAAAAAAAAAAAAAATTTAAATTAAATTAACCTTAACTTTAAACTTCACGCTTTTTTTTCCCTAGCGGGGTAGTCGAGAGAACGGAGCGCCAAACGCTACGGTCCTACCTACCTCTTTCCCCTCGTCCAACCTGTTTCAACCTCTTCATACATGCCCTCTCCTCCTCCTCATCCTTTTTTTCCCTCCTCTGCTTTTTAACGTGACCTTCCTCCAGTAAATCATTTTGATACTGTGTTTTCGAAGGTCAACGAGGTCTCCCACCCTACCTCTCTCTCACCTTCCCCTTTTCCCATCATAATCTTTTTTGCCCCATTTCTGTTCCTCGCTCATTCGTTCCGACGTGCCCAACCACTGAGCACGTTCTTTTTTCATTCTCACTCGTGACATCCTCGCTGGTACCGCTGCCATTCTGATGACTTACCTCTTCATTGCGGATTCGATCAGCTAGGCTGACTCCGTATATCCTACCAAGAGATCGCATCTCCACAGCATTTCATCTTTCTTTCATTCTTCTTTCTGTAATTACCTTCCGTTGTTCGCTGCCGTATAACAGGTTCGGTACCCAAAACTGCATTGTGTACGGCCAAACTCGCAGCTGTGCTGACGTTTCGCCGTCTCATCAATGCAGCCAAGGCTCCGTTAACCTTGTTTACCGGCAGCAATACGCCTTTCCACATCCATCTCGATATCTTCCCATCTCTACTGAACATATACTTCCCAATACCACTTCATTCACCTGTTCTAATATCTTAATCATTTACATACTGCATCTTGCATTCCGTCCTTTCCTCATCTCGTTTTCAAATATTTTAAGACCATACCTGTAAAAATTAATCAAGATACCTCAACGTTTTAGACGTAGATTTTTTCATTTCACGATGTTATTTTATCCATAACCTGTATTTTTGTGACGGAGTTTCGCATAGATACAAACACACATTAACACAAACTATAACAAAACTATTACTAAAGGTTGACCAAAACTTTGAACTTTTTGTCGCCAATACAAACACCTCATTTAGGAATGGAGGCGATATTGCGGCAGTTTCACTTGATAGGCTTATACCTGTTTGCGTGTTTATGACAAATAGCGTTATTATTTAATATCAACGATAATAATAATTTATTGCTGGGAAATTCCGCGCATTGAATGCAAATGGGTTAAAAAAGGAGTATTGTAACTCAAATTAAATAGTCAGAAGGAGGGTACTTGGAATGGTAATTAGTTATAACCTTTAATCTAATTGTGAGCTGAAAGGTTTTGAAATAAATAAAGAATGGCTTTAAAGTCGGATCAAGTTCAAATTTTGTTATATTCAAGATCAGGTATTCTAAGCTATTTTATCGGATACAAAAAAAAAATTGTCTTTACGAAATTCAGTATGTAACTAAATGATGTAGTTAGAATCTATAAATGCATCAAGCATTAATATTTCACATTAAGAGTCTAGCATGACATAAACAGTCGCGTTCGCGGAATATTCCGGCTGTTATAGTAACAGTCGCCTCGAATATGGCATTGAGCAATGGGTAATAAAAAGAGATAATTTTAAAAAATATGGGTTTAACCCCAAGATCGAGTATGGCAAAAAAATATTTTATTAATAAAAATCTAGTTTTTGGGCATACAGGGACGAGCATCATAGAAACATTTCTGTGTTCCGGCCGTCTACCTGCCGATTATGCCACAAAAAGACAGCTTTTAAGAGGCCAAGCTTTACACTAAACCGAGGTAAATTTTATTTCCCCTCTTTTACACGGATACTCTCAACCAAGAATGATTGTAACAAGATAATGTAAGTTAAGGGTATTTATTTTAAAATATTGAATATTTAAACAACTGATGGTTATTATTTACACCTACAAAATAAAAATATAGTCCGAAATTATAGAACAGAAATCACAGAAAATCTTTCTAAAATGACATAATTTATTTCAACAATGTTAATAAACCTGCATACATACATTAAATCAAGGATTGTCCTATAACACCTTATTTATTCTGTCTACTGATCTCTGCCATCTTCTCAATATGCTCATTAGAAGGAACTGGTCTATTATTAATAATCTCTCTTATTCCAAAGCTATAATCAGTCTTTTTCTACAACAAATGATATCTCAGCAGGATCAATAACATCTTTACCCTTGTGTCTACAAAGTATAGCTGATCTATTAATTATGTCGAGAAGAAACTTCTCAGTGAGCAACTGGATTTTCTTAAGAACAGTCTTATCCATTTTTTTATTCATAAATTTCAACAATTTCTTAGAACACAAAAAATGATGTTCTAAGCTCATAAGGGTAATTTTCTATGACAGTTAAATATTTTCAAAATATTCTTAAACAGATGAAGATTCTAATAAAAAAATTATCATGGCGAGCTGAAATCTTTCTAATTAGACCATTTATAAACACATAACAGAAAAATAACTTCAAAAACATATAAAAAGTCTTAAATATTTTAATTACTCTTTTCAATAAGAATATCAGATTCCCCCTCGTGTAATATACTAATAACACCAGTCCTATACTTTAACTCACAAAGATTTGCTAAGGCATTGTTGGATCCTTCATAAAACTTTATAGGTATAGCACCAGCAAGTATACAGTAATATTCTAATTGTTTTCTTTTGACTACTGAAAAGTTACCTGCCACCACTACACATTTAGCTTTTTTTGTTATGATATTCATAAGAGAACGTCTATATCCTAATTCGTATTTACCCGTCCTTATGACAAGAGGTAAAGATGCTGCTAATCCGACCGCCTTTGAATATCTTCTGCTCATTAGGGTTAGAAAATAAAAATTTTAAAGAAGTAAGGATTTTTAAAGATTGAGTAAATAATCAAAGTTGATTGTACAGAAAGCACTTATAAACAATATACATCTTAATAACTCGTTTATGTCCATAAATTGAAAAATATACTAGCATAGAAAAAACTAAAACAAAAATATTTACTGAACACTAGAAAAAAATTGTAGTTTTATTTTTTCATTTTAGAAATCGACTAAAATTTAAACAAGAAAGACCAAAACTATTTAGAAATACAAGCGTTATATAAAATATATAAGTCGCGTATTCAAGCGAGATTAGCTCAGTGGGAGAGCATTAGACTGAAGATCTAAGCGTCCCGGGTTCAATCCCCGGATCTCGCAATTTTTATATTTGGGAAGTTTTTTTTCTACTCAACGTTTATAATTATTTGTACATGCAAAAAAAAACTAAGAAAAAACTTTAATTTCGATTTTTAATTTCACTATCAATAAGTTCTAATCTTTCAACTAGTGTAGGATGGGAATATTCAAAAGCCGAATATAAACTGTCAGGTGATAAGTTCCCTTTGTTTTCTTTATGAATTTTGATTAAGGCATCTGACAGTTCCTTTCCATATCCCTGAGAAACAGCAAAAACATCAGCTTCTCTCTCAAATTTACGACTAATAGCATTAGAAATAAAAGATATGGGATGTTTGAATATATTGAACACATAAGATAAGTAGAATAACTTGATAATTGTGGCCTCACTTCCATAAAACAGATTATTTTCGAAGAAAGGACTATTAAGCATGGAATTTATAAGATACAAATATCTTAGCTGTTCAAACAATCCTTTTAATATCAAGTTTAAGGTATGATTATGGTGCCAATGACCAAACTCATGAGCTAATACAGCTAAGATCTCTTCTTCGGTAAGCTGAGTAAGAATTGTATCGTAAAGAACAATTATTTTTTCTTTTGTGATTCCGATAAAATAAGCATTAGAATGACCTGATCTTTTCGAGCCATCCATAACAAAAATCTTCGAAGCCTTGAATCCGACTTTCAAAGCCAATTCTTTTATTTTATCTTTCAAGAAACCTTCTTCTAGCTCACTAAATTAATTAAATAGAGGTTGTATAACCACAGGATAAATGATTACCATTCTCAATTACTCCATCATACCTCAAGGAACGTTTTAAGTTTTTGGGGTCTGACACTCTCCATTCCCAAAGCCTCCGCTCCCGTCTTAACCATATCCTTGAAATTCCTTTATGCCGATCGAAATGTTACAGTGATTCTTTCACTGTTAAGACAGTGAAGCTATGGAATGAGCTGCCAATTGAAGTAAGACGATCACAGTCGATTGGAATATCTTCGCCGCCGTCTTAAAGACTTCTATCTAAAATTAAACGTATGAACGGACAATACGATAATAAGTGTACGTTTGTAAGTATATATATGTATGTATATGTGTATGTATGTGTGTATGTATGTATGTATGTATGTATGTATGTATGTATGTATGTATATCTATCTACATGTGTATGTGTGTATGTGTATTTTTTTTTTATATATGTATACCTATGATTATATATTTATATATGTATGTATAAAATTATTGTGCTTTATATTTTCTGTTATTAAAGTATCGATACTAATGTGATATCTATATATTTAATATATTAAATATTTTTTAGTAAGTTTTATAATTCTAATAGAATTAAACAACTTTATAAAATGATTTTTCCTTGCATGCGTTGTAATAATTACAACATAATATATAAGATTTTATATGTTATTTTAATTATTATCTTAAAATAATTAAATGTATTTTGATCAAATTAATTTTCTTAAAAATTAGGAGTGCCCAACGAAGCTATCATTTCTCTATGAAGATATAAATAAATAGTTATAAAGATCAGTTATTTAATCATTACACCATTCATACATGACGAATATTACAATAAAAACAATTAAATCGATTGTACCGCTCCCGCACCGCGCTCACGTCTTAGCTCTTTAAATCGCTTAAGTCGTTTCTGAGATAAGCGTCGACTAACAGAAAAACCAAGAAACCGACAACAACGATATAAGAAACAACGATATAAGAAACAGAGTGAAAGTTCAGAGAAAATAGCATCCGTAGAAGAATTTACACTTATGCAGAGATATAATAAAGATAAGCTGATCGTGTCTATAGTTGAATCTATAATTGTGAATACAAAGGATGCTTTTATTCTATACTATAGAATATTTCAAAAAACTTACAATGCTTATTTCCTTGGTAAGCACAGATTTGAAGAGATTCTATTTTTTTTATTCTTTTTCCATGCAGAAAGAATTTTCGAAATTCCTTTTTCTTTATTTAGTACATTTTATATTGAGGCTAAGCATGGATTTAATAAGACTACCTTATTTTTATATGTGACAGACTTCTTAAAATACAGTGTTATTACAACTTTTGTATTTGGGTTCGTTCTTCATTTTACCTTGAAACTCGTATCCCTGTATACATCATCGTTTTATCTGTATTTGTGGGTGTTTCTTTCGTTGTTTCAATTGAGAATAGAATAGAATAGAATAGAATAATACTTTATTGCACAAATAATAAATAAAACATACAGTTCATAATAGAAGTAAAAGATACACAAATGTGCAATGGCGGCCGTATCACTAAAAGCAATTAAATATATATATATATATATATATATATATATATATATATATATATATATATATATATATATATATATATATATATATATATATATAAAACAATACTTTTTGCACCTTTCTGTATTCTTGCGTGAAATAAATCCTTTGAGCTTTTATGGTTGCCTGTAAGAAATTGCTTTTAGTGATAAGGCCGCCATTGCACATTTGTGTATCTTTTACTTCTATTATGAACTGTATGTTTTATTTATTATTTGTGCAATAAAGTATTATTCTATTCTATTCTATTCTATTCTCAATTGAATAAACGAAAGAAACACCCACAAATACAGATAAAACGATGATGTATACAGGGATACGAGTTTCAAGGTAAAATGAAGAACGAACCCAAATACAAAAGTTGTAATAACACTGTATTTTAAGAAGTCTGTCACATATAAAAATAAGGTAGTCTTATTAAATCCATGCTTAGCCTCAATATAAAATGTACTAAATAAAGAAAAAGGAATTTCGAAAATTCTTTCTGCATGGAAAAAGAATAAAAAAAAATAGAATCTCTTCAAATCTGTGCTTACCAAGGAAATAAGCATTGTAAGTTTTTTGAAATATTCTATAGTATAGAATAAAAGCATCCTTTGTATTCACAATTATAGATTCAACTATAGACACGATCAGCTTATCTTTATTATATCTCTGCATAAGTGTAAATTCTTCTACGGATGCTATTTTCTCTGAACTTTCACTCTGTTTCTTATACAAGCTTATTATCTGTCTTATCTTGAGGTATACAGAGATAAATAGATTTGTAAACAAAAAATAAATAATTATTGTTTCCAGCATTTAAGGGTTAAATGTTAATTATTTATTTTAAATCAATAAAGATAATCTTTCAAGTTAAAGATATTCATTCTACCAAAAGAACGATTTTACTGAAGAGTAACTTTCTTATTTTAAATATACAATACTTTTCTTATTTTTTTAAATATTAGCTTTCTATAGTCATCTTCAAATTTTTTAAATAAATTTATTCCCTACTAGCGGCCCGCTCGCGGCTTCGCCCGCTTAAACCACAGAATTATTTGCTTAATACACTAAAATTATGTTCGTGTTTTAATATACCTATAATGTATGTTTGCAACGCACGCAAGTCGCATTTTCCTACCTCCCATAAGAGAGATGCAACTGTCAATATTAATTTCTTTAAACTTTTGCCTTAAGGAGTCTTTAGGACCTAAGTTATAGTTATAGCTATAGTAATATCGATACTTACAATAAAATCCTAACTCATCGGTGTCTGTATGTGGAAGATATATAAGAAAAAATGTTATCACGGACATTTAACAATGTAATAGAACTTGGTCAGTTTGTCTGTTTATCTGTGCGTTCAGGATAATCTCAGAAAGGGCTCAACCGATTTAAATAACTTAACCTAACTTTGTGCCCCTGCGCCGCGATGGCCTTTAATATTAATACAGAATGGAAGCGTCAGCGCTGCTTTTACGGGGGCAATATATAGGATAAAATATTTTAACTTAACTTAACTTAACTTAACTTCACGCTTTATCCCTAGCGGGGTAGTCAGAGAGAACGGAGCGCCAAACGCTACGGTCCTATATACCTCTTTCGCCTCGTCCACTGTCATCAACCTCTTCATACATGCCCTCCTCCTCCTCATCCTTTTTTCCTCCTCATGCTTTTTACGTGACCTTCCTCCAGTATCTTTGATACTGTGTTTTCGAAGGTCAACCGAGGTCTCCCCCTACCTCTCTTACCACTCACTTTTCCATCATAAATCTTTTTTGCCATTCTTTCCTCGCTCATTCGTTCGACGTGCCCAAACCAGCTGAGCACGTTCTTCTTCATTCTCACCGTGACATCCTCGCTGGTACCTGCCATTCTGTGTACTACCTCTTCATTGCGGATTCGATCAGCTAGGCTGACTCCGTATATCCTACCAAGAGATCGCATCTCCACAGCATTCATCTTTCTTTCATTCTTCTTCTGTAATACCCACGTTTCGCTGCCGTATAACAGGGTCGGTACCAAAACTGCATTGTGTACGGCCAAACGCGCAGCTGTGCTGACGTTTCGCCGTCTCATCAATGCAGCCAAGGCTCCGTTAACCTTGTTACCGGCAGCAATACGCCTTTCCACATCCATCTCGTATCTTCCATCTCTACTGAACATACTTCCCAAATATACCACTTCATTCACCTGTTCTAATATCTTATCATTTACACTGATCTTGCATTCCGTCCTTTCTTCATCTCGTTCAAATATTTTAAGACCATACCTAAAGAAATTAATCAAGATACCTCAACAGTTTAGACGTAGATTTTTTCATTTCACGATGTTTATCCATACCTGTATTTTGTGTGACGGAGTTCCGCATAGATACACACACATTAACACATACTACTACAAAACTATTACTAAAGGTTGAGCAACTTTGAACTTTGTCGCCAATACATACGACTCGATTTAGGAATGAGGCGTATGCGGCGGTTTCCCTTTGATAGGCTTATACCTGTTTGCGTGTTTAATGACAAATAGCGTTTTATTTTAATATCAACGATAATATATAATTTATTTTGTATGAAAAATAACTTTTTCCCTTTTAGGATTTTTTTTATTGTATTATGCTTTCATAGAGTGATTAACTATGGTTTCATTTAAAGTGGTGCTGACAAAAACACTAATTCAGCATAATTATTATTTATAGTGATTTTTTAGTGAATAGAACTAATAGTTATTACAATACTTGCGAAGAAAGCATATTTTAGACATTTTGAAAAACTACCAACATTCTTATCGTTAATAAATTATTTTTTTTCAAATTAAAAAATTGTCTAAGTTTTTCATCATAATGGCACGAAAATATTTAAAATGTTCAAAATTAAAAGTTCAAATTACCGATACCGTTATATGTACTGTTTTTTTATGATATAATGTAGAATAATATATTCTATAGAGAAATCACACATTCCTCTGCACACTTTTTATTCTTTAACTATACGTAAATATATATTTTAGAGGTTACTCTGTACTTAGATGGCAGCTCTGTTCCCGCATTTACGTCCCACATATATAGAAATATAAAGCATTGGAAAGAAAAGCAGAAACGCAATTAATTGCATTTT